>CAHIKZ030000525.1:877500-900000 GCA_903632075.3 Acanthosepion pharaonis | reverse complement strand
AAATGCGTTGGAATCGTGAAACATTTAGAGATTGATGCAAAACAAAATTGGAACACACTAATTATCTGTTGTAATTTACTCAAACTTAAATGTATAGGTAAACCAGTTGGATTACAGCAAATGATCGCATGTACATATCAATACGTGTACAGGTTCCAAAATAAGTTGTATGACTACAGTATATATATATATATATATACCTCATATTCATACATTGTATATCCTCCTTAGATGTAAACGCGGGCCTATATACGATTTTTCAATAGCGAGAGTCATGTAGTGCCACTTTATTCTATTCCTCTTGGGGTCGTAATATAGAGAATGAATCAGAAATAAAAACCAATTCTTTCAATAAAAAATGAATTTTCTTCTAAACCAAAAATAACAGATATTTTTTAATATAAAGTGGAACATGGTCCAATCCAGATAGACATTATTAGATAATTTTTATCACCAAAATTTACACCGTTGGCACTTTGTAACCAGTTCAAAACGTAAGTACAATTTGCGACAAAAAGCTTGATTTGTTCCTTAAAAAGTATTTTAAGACCAAACCTGATTTTTGTCTTGTAAGGATTCTGGTAAAATTGAATAGGAATACGATACTCAATATAAACATCTTTTTATAAATACATTGACTTCATTGTATTCCAAAGACGTCTGGATTTTTAAGAACATATTTCTTTGCACAAAGAGAATAATGGCTTCCTAGACTAATGTGAAGTGAAATTACATTTGCTAAAAGTGTTCGAAATTGGAATGAAATTGGATAAGTCGGAGTTGTACAGAAGCGACCAGGTAAGCCATGTAGAATGACCTATAGATGTTTTGATTATAGCAGAAGATTAACAACCAAGAAAATCTGTAAAGTGTACCGTGAATGTTTTGAATACAGCAAATCCAACTTTCCCTGAATACGATGAGTTTACTTAGCCGACGGGCGCATAAGAGATTGTTACTGAATTCTAGGAATAAAAAGATTCATTTCAATTTTTCACGTGAGAATAAAGCTTTGAAAAATTTAGAGCCTTTGAGACAGCATCGTATGAAAACAGACATCAACGTCTTTGTATTTGCCATCAACCTGAAAAATTTCGTAGAATGATGGTGAAGTGTACATGGAAACGTATTTACTTTTAGCAGTTAAGAATGATGATAGAAATCTAATGGCTTGTAAATTCATTAGCTTCAAGTTTGTATGAAAGAAAATCCTGCGAGGTGAGATGCTTAACCAAATCGTGGTTGATTAGAGTCTGTAGTATTTTGCAAATAAGAAACAGAAAGTTAATAGTTCGAAAGATCAGACGGTTCACCCTAGTTCTTAAAAACAGGAAGAGTAAAAGAGAATTTCTAAGAAGCTGTAAAACAAGAGGATACCGTCGAGCCCGTATGCTTTATGGGGATCTAATTTGGAGATGATAGCAGTAACCATGGATGGTAACGGTGTATGCATATCATACAAAAGAGACTCAGTTCTCGGTGGGAAGTCAGGTAAAGATACTCCTGATGAGTATACTAGTGAGTAGCATTTCATCGACAGAATAATGGATATTGAAGAACAAAAAATGTCAAAATGTTGAAGGGAAGCCTGTTGCTTTCACTCAAACGTTTGAGAAGAAGATTTATGTTCCAACAAGATCTAAAACATTCCATTTGGACGATTATACAAGTTCTGAAGAATTTGAAAGCAAAATTGCTCGACTGGCCGAGCAAATCAATAGAGCAGTTCATCGGAACATGACAACGAGCATTACATCGAATTTAAATGCAACTGTGAATCTATGGAACGTTCGTAAACGGAAAATAGAAAATGTTTTAAATATCCTCTGTTGCAGGGAGTTTAATTACTTTTTGGATAGCTACATATTCATATTTTTCGTCTTCGGGTTTCACTATTGTAGAGTTAACTAATAAATAATAGCTAATAATATATACAAATATAGAAATATTACAATCTTTATACGTTTGTGTTGTATAAAAATTATATGCATGAATAATTAATATGTGTTTACTTATTTATGCTACAAGAGTTGTAGGTGGGCGAACTGAACAAGTTAGGCGTCGTCCCAAAATGTCTCATACATGTTCAATTGTTACAATATCTGTCGATCGTCTTGGCCAGGAAAATTGTCGAACATCTAAGAGTAAGATGCAAATTGTAGGAAGCAGGAAAATCTCGATAGAAAAGCTGTTGGAAGGCTATGCAATATCAATCATCTTATATAGGATTAGATGTTGGACAATTTCCTCAATGATGAAGGGAGGAATTAAAGCAAGAGAAAGTTCGTTTTATAGAAGGATGTTGGAATACCAGAGACGGAGCATATAACTAACGAGGAAGACTTAACAAAAATGGAAAAAAGAAAACATACATTTCTGGACAGAATCAGGAAGAGACAACTGGCATTTCCTGGACACATAATGAAGAATTGGGTTTTGGAGAATTTGACACTCACAGGGCTTATTGAAGGCAAAAGTGACAGAATGAGGCAGACGGGCCACCAACCTGACCAGATGATGTTAAGGGATAACGATATGCGGATGGAAAGGATGACAATCGTTACTTAGAGGTACAAAGGATAGGATGTTGCTTCAAGCAATCGGACGTCTAGCCACATTGAAGATAAGTGATACAGCAAAATAGTCAGTCTGTAGATGTCTATATATATATATATATATATATATATATATATATATATATATATATATGGGAGGAATGTATGATAAATACACACAAACGAGGGATAAATTATATATTCATCATTATTTACAACCTGTTGTTGCCCTTTATCAGGTAGTTGTTTGATATGTTTTGAGTAAAATTCTGCAAGTTTGATGTGTACAAGGTTTCGCCGGAATCTTGAATCTTGTTATCATTTGAGAAAATTTCCTCCATACTTTACAGCGATCGAAAAAGTTAATAGTCGGTTAGTGGATGGTCAGCTGAATTTCCGGGTGGGAGTAGAACAAACGAATCGTGTTCCAAAATTGTCCTTCTGTTACTCTTGAATTATGCGGCCTAAGGTTGCCATCGAGGAGAACACTTTTTTTCCTACTGATAAGCTCCAGGCGCTTTAAGAACCAAACTTTTATGGGAACGTGGCAGTTGTTAGGCGTATAAATGTTGCACTGCATATTAATAACATTGGATGAACATTACCACAACGTCCCACATCACACAAACCTACCTTTCTTCTTCCACGGATCTACGCATTTTGGCATTGAGCGTTGTTGAGATTTAACTTTTTTCAATTGACTGTCTTTTGTATTGGACATTGTTCTATCGAAACCCATTTTTCATCATCTGTTGTCCTATATTTAATGAATGGTTATTTAGGCTGATGCATTTGTCAGTACAATTGATTTCCCAAAACGGAATTAAATTATAACTCAACTTAATGTGTGTGTGTGTGTGTGTATATATATATATATATACAAGAACCACTACAACATATTTCTTTTATATATATATATATATATATATATATATATATATATATATATATATATATATATAAAACCCATTTATAGTTAGAGAATGCTATCTAATATAAAAAAATCAAGAACAGTACTCAATACTGCGTAATGCTTAAATTAACATACACAGATTTATAATTTTACGGTTTATATATATATATATATATATATATATATATATATATATATATATACACACACACACACACATATATATATATATATATATATATATATATATATATATATATATATACGAAATGCAAAAGTCCGACAATTATTTTAATATGTTTTATTGTTATAGGTTATTTATATAAACACACATATTTAATAAGTAAGTGTTCTGTTTATAATAAAACAGTATTAAAAACATTTTCTGGCCTGAATTGTCGAACTTTATCCATTTCGAAGTGTGTGTCGTCATTTGTTTACGCTTAGATATGCTTCGAGCAGATATAATAGTTCGGGCGAAAGCATGGAAAATTATAGTTTAAAAGCCGTAAAATCGAACTTGCTAACCAGACGCTCCTCTGTAGCTGAACTGGTATAGCACGTCGGGATATATGACGTCGCCCTTTAGGATACAGGTTCCATTCCTGTCGGATAACACATATTTTCTATGGAAATTTCTCGGATGTTCAATTCGGTAAATATTGTTAATACTGTTTAACAGAGCATTTACTTAAATATTTTTGTCTTTATAAATAACGTATAACAATATATAATATTGATTATAAGTTTGGAAAATGGTAACTAAAATCTAGTTGTTCTGATTTGAATTAGGAAAAGCAGTAAACGTATAAAGTTTAGTCTGTAAAAACAAAGCCTTATTTTGTCGCTCGTTGGGTGCTTTCTACTGGATTCAGTGGTCACACTTTGATTTTGTGTAAAATATAAACTGATATTTCCGATTAGTTTTTTTTTTTTTTTATTATCGGGCTTGCATGTCACGACTCACTTGGATGATAAACGAATCACAATATTCTGACCGAACATTTCGCTTACCATTTAACCGTGTAAGAGTCTCTAGATTAAACGTATATCTACCTGTACCTGTTGAAAGAGAAACATTATGAATTAGAGGAACTTAATAATCGAAAGGAAATTGGGGGCGGGTGGGGGATGCGTTATTATATGCTTAATGCGTAAATTCTTAATCGAACCGTCTCTGTCATCGTTAGGATATGAAATAAAGACAATTACCTACCAGCAAGAAAACTTTCACACGCGCACACACAATTACACACACACAGATACTCACATACAGGCACACACATACACATAGACACACACAAACACTCGTACACTGTCAAAAACACACACACAGACGTGCCCGTACACACTCACACATACACAGACACTCACACACATAGACACACACAGATACTCACGGACATAGAGACACGCACACACACACACAGACATACACAAACACTAGCACTCAGAGTCAAACGCACACACAGGCACACATACAGACACACACACAGTGACAGACAGACACACACACACATACGCACAGATACACACACACAGATACACACATGCACGGACGCAGACAGAGACAGGCAGACACACACACACACGAACAGAGAGATTAGAAAATCAACCAAAAATAATAGTTTGCTTCATTTTTATTCTTTACATGGCATTTTTAAATTCCAACTGTACAATGATCGAATAATTTATCTAAAAATAAGCCTGTAAAAAATGAACAAGCATAAAACCTGGGTATGAACTACCCATATCAGGGTGCTATCAGGACCTGGGGAAAAAAAGCCAACGTTTCAACATATTTCGTTTGAAGCATGTGTTTTGAACGTCTGTGTAAGGTTTTGAAAAAAAGTGCATGCTTTACTAATATGTTTCGTTGTGTTCCATTTTTCCCCTTGCTATAGGAGTGGCAGGACCTCAAACTAACATGGAATCCTAAGGAATACGGAGGGGTCGACCGTCTTTATGTACCTTCCGTCGAGATTTGGCTCCCTGACATCGTTCTCTATAATAAGTAAGTAGCGTAGCATCCTGGTATGGTCAGTGGTCAGTCTGCGTGGGTTGTCTCTTGCCACCGTTCGCCACCCACCGCCACCCGACCAATCGGAAGCGAAACCCACACTCGGTCCGTCATTATGTATTCTTTCAATGCGTAATGTTTGGCAAGCAAACGCCAGTTCTTCTCTCACATAAATCGCCACCTCATCTTACATTGGCAAGAAAACTTATTTACTGTTAGGTTACATCTTCCAAAGTAGCATAATTTATATGTGCACACAGGACACTGAATACACCAGCTCAAATCTTTTTAGGCACAGAAAGATTCATTGCGTGTAAATGTCATTATATTTTTGGAGAAAACGAAAAAGAAAATAATGTTTATTCCTTCTCTGTAGATGACACGTTTTATTAACAAAACATGGGTAGTTTTTTTTTTGTTCAATAATTACATTATGGGTACCTTATTGCCTGTTTGGCTCTAATATATTTAAAGTTTCAAACCAGTTAATAATATGACTCTTTTTGTATAAAGAATGCAAACTGATGACATAGTCATTATATTACGATTTAGGCAAGTATAAATGATTATTTTAAATGCGAATTTTATAAATCCAATAACTGTAATAGTCCACATATATATATATATATATATATATATATATATATATATATATATATATATATATATATATGGGTTTTTGAGCAGTAAATTTTATTTGCGCATGTTTGTCTACAACTACACTTGATAATGTAAAGAATCACTCTCCTAATAATAAAAACTAAGAAACACACACTTTAGTTATACAAACACTAAATTATCGCATTGGTGAACTTATACAACAATAGTCCCATTAAATCATCTATCAACAACTAACAGGCTAACAAAGCACAATAATTAAGCAAATACTTATCGGTAACACGACAAGTACGACATAAACTGTAAAAAAAAACTATAACTATGACTATAAGTATGATAAGCATTAGCTTATAAAGAAAGGAAACATTTGATTCATTTTATGAGCATCTATTTCACAGGTAAAAATAAAATAATTATTAGCTGACGCGTGAGGACGCGTTACTAAAAAAAATTGTCAAAGGAACAGAAAAAAAAAAAAAATAGGCACAGAGACTCATTAACGCTTAAAACATTCTTTGATAGAAGGCTATGAAAAAATTAGATAATTTATATTCAAACTCTGGCCAGAAACCAGAAAAAAAATCCGAGCAAAAAAATTCATAAATAAAATTAAATCTTGAACAAACTTTTCGTTGGACACACACACACACACACACACACACACACACACACACACACACACACACATACATATATGTATATATGCATATATATATATATATATATATATTATTTTTATTATAAGAAATTATAATAAAAACAAGTTGAAATACTTTTCTATTTGGCGTAGACACATGAACATATCAGTTTTTAATTCTGACCTATGTTTCCGGGCGCACCCCCTTTAACTTATTGTTTTTAGATTTTATTAAGAATCATTTAATCACCAGTAATTTACCATCGCCTAAGGAAGTACAATCAAAGTATTGAAACATGAAAGCTTTTGTGTAGTGATTTCAACATGTTTTTATTATAATCTCTTTTAATAAAAATAATAATAATATTGTATCGAGCACTTTCTTAAAAGTAAATGCTACAAACAGTGTAATTTTATTCTATTTCTTCTTTCTTTCATTTGTATATATATATATGGAATTGAAATGGATATATAAATGGAATGGAATAAGTCGAAATTGAGGTCAACACCCAGCAGCGACAATGTGTTTCAAGCTTAAACGTAATCCTCAGGCGTTTAAGCATGAAACAGTTGTTGACCTCACTGTCCACTTTTATATTTACATATTCTCTATCCCATATATTGGATACTTTAATCATATATATATATATATACCATCTCAAAACTATATTTTACACACACACACACACACACACACACACACACACACACACACACACACACACACATATATATATATATATATATAATGTTTCATTAAAAACGACAGACAAGGTACTACAGTTGAGCTTTTTATTTAATTTTTCTTGTGTTCTGACAAGAGCTTTCTTTTCTGTCGTTTTTAATGAAACATGCATAAAGGAAGGATTGCTGCCTAAATATACAAATATATATATATATATACATACATACATAATCGGAAAAATGGAGAGAGAGAGAGAGAGAGAGAGAGGGGGGTGGTGGCTATCTTTAGTAAGGTTGTTGTTAACATACTTATATAGAGTTCCATAGTATAATTAATTCTCTCTTTAGTGGGGTTTGGCAATTACTGTTATCTAATGACTGACTAAACTAATCTTAGAATCTAATTTGATAAATGAAAAGAGAGAAATAAAATGCTAATAAATAGGGAAATGGGGGAAAAAAAGCTAAAGAATGATTTATTATTATTTATTCATTTTCAAATCGGTCGTAAAGTTTTCAATTTTCTTTTTAATTATCAAACGAAGCTTGACCACTTGTCTAGCGTACCTAACTGTGATTGACCACACTAATGAAGATCTTTTCCACCCATTTACCTCATTATAATAAGTGCCGCAGCGAATTCTTAGTGCAGTGGTTAGCGTATTGATTCCCCTCACCCTCCAAAAAAATAATAAGGTAAAAATAAAACAGATAAGAGCAGGGAAGTTCGGTCTTTCCGCCATTATATTGTATCGGAGATGATTGAAGTCATCTACCTTGTACCTTTAATACGCGTGTCTCATTTAAATGAAATGGAACAATTATATTGAAACATTTCATAGATCTGCTGCTAGGAGATGGTCGTAATAGACAATATTTCTACCATCTGTCCGTACATCGAATATTTCTGCCATATTTGGTCTAGTAAAATACATAGAAGAATGTACAATGCTATCAGAATCTGGAATTCATTCTCGGCTTTAGTCACTCCCCCCCCCGCCGTGCCATAGCTTCCCTTTCACTTTTCTATACATATTTTCACGGTAACTGTTCTGGTGTGCTTTCGTACAACGCCTTCACGAAATGAAGCGCAGTACTAGATTGGCAGCTAGGTCTCTTAATTTCACTGTTGGAATTACTATATGTAACCGTAAATTATATGCTAATAGTTTCTCGTCCAGCACTTGTGGAATTCTATTCCGATAGCCTGCTTAACTGGCAACTACGATCTGCAAAGGTTTAAATGTGACGTCAATCGTCATCACCTGTCCTTTTATTGTCCTCTCTGTTTCTTGCACTATCAAATCTCACTTATTTGCCTTTATCGCCTTGGGTTGAAATTATTTTTTAAAAAATAAAAGATTTTGTCACTTATTGAAACTAAATTTTTAGGCAAAAAGTAGGAGTCAGTTTCCCTGAGTAATTGGAGAGACTTAGACCATCTTATCACTTTAAACAGTTTAAAAAAATATTCGCTAGTTACAAAATAATTATTTGTAACATCTTTCAACTTATTTGACTTGAATGAAAATCAAGATTATATATTATGATTTTATAGGGTATTGCATCTACGGTTTTTGCATAGGTCAGTCAGAATCGAACTGACCATCAACTGTTTGGCAATTATTTCACCACAATGAGGCATCGAAATGGCACCAATGATAAATGATAAACATTTTGCTTTAAGCGCTTTGTGATTCAGATTCCCTAACATTCAGTTGCATCTGAGGATGTTCTGCCAAGTTTTTGGCTGTACCAAGAATTGAATAGTTGGTCAGATTTTGGGAAATGAGTTGCATTGATAACTTTTCAGCAGCTTTTGTGTATAATATTTATCAAAACTTAATAGAACAAAAGAGGACTTTAAGTAACAATTTCGTGAAGTATATTTAATTTCTGTAACATTTACTGCGGTTCAATAAGCATAAAAATGGTTTTGATCTATACACGATATATTTTACCCAAAACTCAAAGGCCAACCTGTACACGAGATCGTATAATATTCGTGTAAATGAAATAAAATAAGAAAATCAGCCCGAGATTTATGGCAAAAAAAGCTTTTCCAAAACGTTCTTTATGAATATCGATAGCGTTATTTTGACAAGGACTTGCATTGAGTGCACGAGTAATTTCAAATGTTACTCCTTCTGTCCTTTAAGAGATAAAATGCTGTACAGTCTTCCCTCACGGGGAGATATCTGTGTAGCCAAACCGCGATGGCACAATAGAGTGTCTTTTTCCAGGGTTGTTTAGACATGTATCACACAAGGACAAATAAGGGAGAAAAAGTGAGAGACGTATCGTTCTTTGGCATCGGACTTTCAAATAAAAAGGGCTTACTTGTCTAAAAGCACTGCTTGAGAGACTAGCATTTACTTGTAGTTGAACCGCAGTGAAATACATAACACTTTCAGTCCTTAGGCCAGCCTAGATTTTTCCAGTGTTGTCTTGGTGGATATAAGCAAGTCTTCAAGAGATGTTTATATCGTTCAGTTTATCATAGTCTGGCGCAAATGACCTTTGAGAATGGTGCACCTCGTGAAGGTAAAACTCATTAGTAAATCACTTGCGTATTTAGCACGCTAAACTTTGCTTTACAACTAAAATAGATATTTTATGTTATTCTTCAAAATAATTTGTACATTGTGTATCACGTGACCCGTTTTGGTAAGTGTAAGTTGAAACTGATTGTTTTGAGATCACTTCAAAAAACAATCCAGGCTAACCCCAACTCAGGTGACCTCAATCCATACAATTTCTTCATCACATCAACACTGCAAGCTGAAAATAGAAAAACAAAACGAAAGCTATTAGTTGAAGAAGAAAAGAAAGAGACCCGATCCATATTCTTAGAGAAATAAAGAAATGCCATAGAATGGAGACGAACATCTCGAAAATGTCTGTCAACAGACGGATTGTGTCTGTAATAGAAAAACAAGGCGCTCTGCAGAACGGGTATTAAATTTAAGCAGGCAATGGCGTCATCCATTTTCTACCGACAGCTGTCGTTTTGTTTCCCAACAAGTTCTCTATACCTCTTTCCCGTACATTTTCTTTTCTCTCTCTCTCTCTCTCTCTCTCTCTCTCTTTCAGCTTTTTATCATTCTTTCTTTCTTTCTTTCTTTCTTTCTTTCTTTCTTTCTTTCTTTCTTTCTTATTTATTGGTTCATTATCTTTCCTTCTCTTTTTCATTTTCCTTCTCTCTTTCTAATTATTTTCTTTTCACGTTTCTTTTTATATCATTCTTTTATCATTTTGATCTGGTTTGTTTTATTTTTAAGACTTTGATTTTTCTATTTTCTTTTTTTCTCTTCTTCATCTTCTTCTTCTTCTTCTTTTTCTTCTTCTTCTTCTTCTTCTTCCGTTCATTCTTCGTTTCTTTCTCTTCTCTTTGATTTCTAGAAAAATTCCTAAAAAATCGCAGCTACAATTCTTTCTTTCTTTCTTTCTTTCTTTCTTTCTTTCTTTCTTTCCAATTCTACACTCTCTCTATTCAATAATTCGCCTTTCTTCTTCTCAATTTTATATGACGTTTGCGATTATTTTTATTCCGTTTCTTTTCAAATTTATCTCTTTTCGCTCACATCTCAAAATCCCCCCCACTCCGGTTCTCGTCATGCCTGTCTGCGTACTATAGGGAAATGTTTCTCCCGATATAAGCGATTTATTCAATCGTGCTAATAAAATATGCGAAAAGAAAAAATGATAAAAGTTTTGTTCACGATATACGCCGAAAACTTAGAAATCTATTCATAAAGAATTGGTAGGAAAATGTCGCTAATAGTTTACATTACTGTAAATCGTTGTCCTTATGGAAAGAGATTATCCTAATTTATGTATGCTTTAAAAAACACCTTTTAGTATCAAGGGATATTCTTGCTAAAAGATTTACAAATAAATGATATATAATATTGGTCTCAAGATCACACATGTTAGACAACAACTCAGCTTTGTATTTTCATCATGTATTCACGAGATATTGCCTACAAAACACCCTTCTACGCTGGGTACTCTGTAAATAACTTCTAGATTTACCTTAGTCAGGCAAAGGGTCATCATTTTTGAGCACCTATAGAATATAGAGTTCAATACACTGACAATAGTTGGTGGAACTAGCCCCGTTTTTAAAGTCTATCTTAAAAGCATAATATTAATTCCAAGAGTTGTTCGGGCAACGGATTTCATATTTTTGGTGTTTAGCAAAACGATTCAGCCAATCAATTCTTTGATATTACTCACATGAACAATCTCTCTAAAAAAAAAACAGTTTCACTTTTAGTCACTCCACAAATACTTTTAGCGCTGAATAGCAACAAAAATCACAATGATATTAAATATTTTACTAAAGCACGCTCATGCTACGAATCTTTACGGCGAAGAAGGCCAAACAGAAACGTTGTATGAACAACAGAAATAAAGTCAATGGTTAGAGCATTGCCTGGAATGGTATTAACTAATCCGAAAAGGACGAATTAAGGCTTAAGATTTATGTATTACGCAGCTTTATAATAGTTGAGCAGCTAAGTAGCAAAGAATCATTAGTCATTGTTTTTCCTCTTCAGGCTTCTGAACCATCACACTTTTCAAAATTAGCTTCTACTAAGATATCAAAGTAAATTATTTTAATTAAAATTCAGTGTTTCTAACTATTTCTTAGTTGAATGATTGTAGGTGTGTAACTAAAATCAGCAATGGGAATCCAATTGACATGTCGAGCTCAAATTTTAGACGAAGCTGTTAAGTTCTCCACATACTGCCTATAGTAAAATCCTGCTGAAAAGAGCCGTCCTTGTTTGATCACAGGTTAAATGTGTCGAGACCAGTCAGTACATAAATTGTGTGTGGCGGGGGGCGCTTGGAAATTCCGGGTACTGTCAGGAACCTCCTACAATTAGAAATATAACCCACAAAGGCGTTGATAAGTCGTAAAAAACGAATCAGTCAACCAACAATCTCTTCATACTATTTCTCATGGGAATTTCTCATGGGAATCTCCAGTTATAGGTCCAATAGGAGGATAGACGGCACTCGATTGTAGAAGAATAATTGTAAATTCAAAACAAAAGGTCAAAATTACAGATATTAAATAAATCGTTGCTGTGGGAAGCCATGAGCGCCTTCGTACTTAAAATATACATGATTATATGATGTAGATCCCGAAAAACAATTATTTTGAAATCAGTATTGGTTGATTAAAAATATATAGTTTTCACAAGGGAAGATTAATTATTAATTTTGTCAAGAAGCAGAAAATGATTTTTTTGCGCAAACTGTCATTATGAATATATTTAAAGCAAATTATATGTTTAAAGGGAACGATACAAGATAATTATCGATTTAATGATAACATTTAAAATCAGCTCGTGTAATATTTACTCTTAAGCAATGTCTTTTATGAAGAGTATCACACAAGGGAAATATACAATATACAGATTATGCAAAATTACTTTTCGGTAATCATGCATAAGTTATTTCAAATTCAAATGTACAGTGAATATATAGGCTAAAATTATACATTGTCATAGCATATCGGTTGTAGCAAGTTCTTTTGTTAGCGTTAATTTAAAGATTATATTCCAGTGGAAGAAACAAAATCACGATAGGAAACACAAATATTTAAACCTGGAGGTTTTCATGCGGTAACCTTTCGTAGAGATTCCGACATATTACTTACTCGCATGCTAGCGATTAGATTAAAGAAAGATAGAGAGATTTAGCACACTCCCTGGAAAGTGACGTCATCGTTTTCAATCCAAGGGAGTTAATAATATTTTAAAATATGGCTGTCTTGTTGAATCCGGCAAAATATAAGCTTAAAATTGATGATTTAAATGAGAAAAAGATAAACTCCAAAAGACAACTTTAAACAATTCAAGTCATTATAAAATAGACCATGTCGAAATCCTTTTGAATAATTATAATGACCTACTTTGTGGCAAAGATAGTTGCTTACTTTCCAACACTTTAAGCGGAAGAAAAGGTAAGGTTAGGTGCTGATTTCAGCGTCGGAATAATCCACTCAAAAACAGCGAAATATAATTTTTCTCTGTTTAATCAGACGAAACTAATAATTCCATATTGTAATGACCTGGTTTTAGTTTGCCAGTATGTTATAAGGTAAAAATGGTATATCGTAGCGAGACTTTTACTAGCATAACACATTTGAAACTCTTTAAGTTAAATAAAACAGTTGAATTTTTAAATTACTTTTAAATATTACGATGTCTGGGTTATGACCACAATGTCAGTAAGGACTTGATTTTTGTATGTTCCTTATACATCTCATGTAATAACTGACAAAATTCATATCCACTTTCAAATAGGAAAATTAATTCCAAGATTACTAATTGCTGCATAAAAATGATACACGTGAAATAATGGCATTTTATTTGAAATATATTCACAGCCTTTAACCTTAAATAATTTTGAACTGAATCAAATTATCGTTATTTATCCGGCATTGGCAGTTTACTATTTAAACATTATTAATCTTTAGTCATTAAACATTTTAATCTCTAGTTTTTCTTCATTATAAACATGTTTGTTCCAAAGTCAGATTTCTACTGATGCGAAGTAAACATTAATTTTTTAATGTATTTACAGTTTGGCTAATTACAGAGTTGTTTTACTTAATTATCTTCAAATATTTTGATCATTTGCGTAAATTGAAAGAATTTGACAACTGTGATTAACGTCCGATTTTTGCGGTTTTTCACCCAATATCAAAAAAATTAAAATTGGCAGAAAATGTATTAAACTCTTGAATCATACAATTTCAAGAATTCGAAAATTAGTAAAGAAGAGAAAAGTTTTTATGCATATTCGAAGAGGAGAGCATTTTTACTTTTGAATGTAATTTTAATACAGAGTTTTATAAAAATAAAAAAAATAGATTTTAATTATTTAAGACCGGCAAAAGGTACCCATCAAAACCTATTAAAATAAACACCAGAAACATGCATGATACGTATATATATATATATATATATATATATATATAGAGAGAGAGAGGGTATGCAGTCGTATATGTTTGAAAATTTTATACATAATGTAGTAAATAAAGCACAAACATACTGTCACACATACATACATAGATACATACATATATATATAGTATGTTTTAAAACATTCACACAGACGAACACCCACCCACAGACACGTACACGCACACACAGACTTATTAAAGAAAATGAAGAAAGTGCAATTTTTTCTTTAATAGGTAACTTTAACATTTGAAGAAATTAAATAACTAGGCTGCTTTAATAAATAAACGAGTATCTACCCAAATCAAGTATTCACTAAAGAACTTTAAAGAATATTTAATATATATATATATATATATATATATATATATATATATATATATATATATATATATATAGGTAACGAATAGAGTACAATTCCATCGTTCGTAACATTTAATTTAAAAGAGAGCTCAGTACAAAGTAGAGCAATATTATTTATTTTAGGATATTACGCCGAAAACATGTCAAATTCGCTACACAATTACATGGATACACATCGAAACACGGCTGTAATTGTGTAGCGATTTTGACATGTTTTCGGTGTAATATCCTAAAATAAATAAATAAATGATAAATATAATATGTGTGTGTGTGTGTATATGTATATATATATATATATTAGAAAACTATATGGATATTTTTGTTGATACATATGAATGATTAACGCTCTTAGTGTTATAAATGCTAATATCATAAACTCACACACGCGCACACACACATACACGCATACACACATATATGTGTATGTTTGTGTGTGTTTGTAAATATGTAGGACTGAAATATTTATAGCGATACAACTAAACATATAAATGTAATAAGATTAAACTACGAACCCACATTCCACGATACTTGCTCTCGGCCAGAACATTCCCAAGCATTAAGTTCACTCAGGCATGTACGTAATAAGCATCTGCGCGCAGACATATGTACACATATGTGTGCACATATATATGTACAGTTGCATTTATCTGGCATCTGAGTTCATTCTATTAAATCAAAACTACTGGTGGCTGAAAGCACTATATATATATATATATATATATATATATATATATAAATAAAAAGAAAGAACAGGGTGTGTATATATATGTACTATGTATATATTTACAAGTTTCTATGCATACAATAAAATAATAACGCACCAATTACACACACGCACGCGCACACACACACAGCGAACCTGTATCCTATATGGAACTGTCATATAGCCTGATGTCCTTTTACCGGTTCCGTATAGGATACAGGTTCGATTCCTGTCGGAGGGCGCATATTTTCTATGACAATTTCTCGGACATTCAGGCCGGTAAATGTCGTTAATACTGTTTATTATAAACAGAGCATTTACTTAAATATTTGTATTTATAAACAGAACGTATAAACATAAAATGTCTTAAAATAATTGTCGCACTTTGTCCATTTCAGACACACACACACACACACACATATATATATATATATTTGTTTATTTAGATAGCAAATTCTCTGTTAGGCATGCCTGATAGAATAAATTGCAGACAACATGACTGCTTATTTTGATCCGACTCTTTTCATATTCACGATTGTTTCCGTATATAATATTAAATAAATTATAATATGAGAAATATCCGTGAATGTGAAAGGATTGTAATCAAAATAAGCTGTCATAATGTTTATAATTTATTCAATCAGACTTGCCTAAAAAAGAATACACACACACACACACACACACATACACACACACACACACACACACATATATATATATATATATATATATATATATATATATATAAAACACAAAATGCTTGTTTTTCAGGATTGTACACCAATAAAATTTGTATTTTTAATATATGGGTAAGAGCATGACTCTATGTCACGCTGATTGTTCTTTAATGTAAGGCCTTTCTGCCCAACGGTTAGGGACAGCTGGTGTGGTGTGTGACCCCTTCCCTCCCAAATTCAACGGTGAATCCATGGTTTCAATTTGCTAGTACTTTTTGTCTGCTGCATCATTTCATTCCTTTCTTTCGCAAAATATATTATTTGCATGTGCCAAAAAGACACAGTACATGACGATATTGCATTACGTTAAAAAGGTGTTGCAATCATCTCGTCCATATATATATATATATATATATATATATATATATATATATATATATATATATATATATATATATATATATATATATATATATATATATATATATATATATATATATATAATCTTGAAAATATATTTTAATTGACCACTCTTGAGAGACAACCTAATTCTCCAAACAGCAACCGCATACGCTAATACGCAAACCTCTTTGGTAAAATGAATAAGAGAATTCTTGCCGATTGGCGTTTGTTTACATTGGTAAAAACAATAGGCTAGAATTAGCAGTTTCTCTCTCTACCGAGCGCTGATGGCTTAGGGATGAAAATTTCGACTATGACATAATTAAGCTCTTGGTTTAATTAATTAATCAATCAGTCGGGTTTCGATCCTAGCTTGGGGTTTTGGATGTCTAGTCGCACTAAGGAGCTGTGATAAAGCGAAACAGTTCTGCCTGCGAATGACATATATATATATATATATATATATATATATATATATATATTTTATATTTTCATCTGACAGTATCTTGATTTTGTATATGGATGTATGTTCTCTGAAAACACGAGATGGATCGTGCCACTTTCTTGCGACAAGCTTTTGGGGAAAATAGCCATTCTATTGAAAAGGTTATTTCTTCTTAAAACGTTTCTTATAAAGGCATGATATCTCAGTACTGACTCATTACACACACACACATACATGATGCTTGAAGCTATATGCAAAATAATCTGCCTCTTGCTATGAATATTTCTGCTCATTGTAAACTCAGTTTGTTTCCGCTATTTTCTGCTTCGTCTATTTTCTTGTATATGGTTTTATTAATAATTAATACCTGCGTTAAATTTTGGCTGAACAAGAATTTTCTTATTTTTATTACCATGATGCTAAATACAAATCATATGCGCGCGATCATTTTATCTGTTTTTTTTTTTTTTTTTTTTTTTTTTTTGCTTGTAATGTATAATGAAAGCCTAATATTGGTCTATGTATCTTTGTAAATATTTCTGTGTATGTTTCAGCCTTTGTCAGTGCTTGTAAGTGTGCTTCTGTAAAACTGCCGGTCACTTTCTTTTACTGGAAATCATTTCGAAACAACACGTCGTTCTGTCCAAAAAATTCACAAGACGAAACCAAAAAACATTTTAAATTTGAATTCACGTTTTTTTTTCTCGATAGTGTAAAAGCAACAATTTGAAACAATCAAAAATAATAAATAAAAAATAAATCCAATGTAAATTTGTTATGTTCCTGATTTGATTTTTACTTGGTAAGGTAAATAAAAATATTGGCTTGTGGAATATAAAAGTTCTCAACAAATAGTTTCACACTCTTCAAGACGTTTCCTTTAAACGGAATATTGCTCACCTCTCACTAGACAATTATTATTTTCATGGCAGGGTTTAGAGATAAATGGAGCTACAGATGTCTTAAGATGTCTTTAATCTTTAATTAAAAGTAAAACAAAACATATGCAGAACAAAATGTTTTTTTTTCACTCGACTTAAAATGAATAGTTTCAACCATATTTTTAAGAGCTTCTTGTTACTCGCCGACGCGTGATTGGCGGGAGAACAAGCCACTGCCCGATACTTAGATATTTAGCCAAATGGACACTTAGCCGTATTGACAATGGCTGAGTGAGTAAAATGTTATTAAGCAAACTTCCGAGTTGATAAATATCTACTTTAACTTATTCTTAACAATCGAAAACTCAGGAAATATTAACCACGCTGGAAGAGAACAGTTTTTAGTTAACAGTAGGACTAATAGTATGCAAATGACTAATAGTATGCAAATGACTAATAGTATGCAAATGACTAATAGTATGCAAAGTGTAATCTTAAAACCAGTATTGAAATCTGTCTATGGAAAGTCTGAAAAGGAGCCAAGAAATGACTTAACAGAATTTATAAATATTTTATATTGGGTTTTTACTAAACAATTACTAGTAATATGCTTTATATTAATACAGGATTTTATATCATACAATTCTCTAATGCTTTCATTTGAGTTTTTATCATTAGTTTTGTAAAGCGGTTAAACTGGAAAGCGGAAATCTAAAATAACGAATCAAATGTCCGTATATTTATCCTGTTTGATGTCAATTCAGTCGGAAATCCGTCGGAAAATATTTGTTATCCTTTATTGCTTAGTCTGACCACGATTAAAAAAACAACTTTAATTCTAAAAGTTTATTACCTAAAGTGTAGAACCGATCTGAATTTGTAAATTTTTCATTTGCAAATGTTTATCTTCAGTTAAGCGAAATTAAGATGAACTTTTCTTGCCAAAAATTGTATTTTTTTCAGTGTTTAGTTTTAGATTTTAGTAGATTGAAGAAAATACAAAAGCTTAATTTTCCAGATTATACCCAGGGATTTGCGGCATCGTGCAACATAATACTTACGATCCCAATGCTCTTTGAATAATGTTCTTTAATATCGGTTTCAAAATCAATAATTTCCAGAAGTAGTACAAGACATCATCCATAACAATTAGTGAACGCAGAAACCGATCGACATGGCGGCAGAAAATCGGGAATCCCTGTGTTTCTCGCACTCAAAAGATTCATCTTCACATATACTAAATTTTCACTTACAAAAATATATAATAATAAAAACAAAATAGCTTTTTTCACGTCTTAGACTAATTTGATACAGGCAGTACGACATGTTTCTATGACATATATATATATATATATATATATATATATATATATATATATATATATATATGTATATATATATATATATATATATATATATATATATATATATATATATATATATATATATGTATGTATGTGGTTTGTAGAGAGTCGCACATGCATGTTTGTTTATCTCTTCCTAATGCTTCATGTCTTGTCTTGCTCGAAATTGATTATACGTGTTTTATTGTATTTCTGTGTTGTTTCATTTATTGGTTGACATCATATAAGTGTGTACTATATAATTTGAGCACCCTTTCTGTATAAATGAATACCCCTATATATATATATATATATATATATATATATATATATATATATATATATGCAGCCCATCCCGCCCCCAGTTCCCATTTCCTTCAAACCCTGTCATCATCATTTAAATACTTTCATCTTTTACATTTCATCTGCATAACAGATATATCATCCGTTTAGATTGATATTTCCCCGCACTTGAAACGATTTACGTAGTGTCGGTCGCAATCTATTTATAAATGCAGTTTTGACATTTATTTCCTTTGGTAGACATGGAAAGTACAACTCAGTTGAGTGTGCAAATCCGTGCACGCTAATCACAATCATTAAGATAATTCAATTAAATCAAATATATAAACATTACCCCACTACATACCACATTTCATTCCAAATCAGAGTTAATCATACATAACGCTAGGGAATAATTATAAACACACTAATTATGTAAAAGTCATTAGGAAATATTTTTACCTCCACTTCTTTATTTATCTTCATTAAGATTTTTAATGGTAATCATATTGACTCTATAAAATAAATTTAAACTCATTCATTTAAACTTATTCTTTTTAATACATTTATGAAAATAATCAGATAAAATATTCTAACTCACAAGGCAATATGCAATAAGAGCACATTGAAAAGTAGACCTCGACCTTTTGACATTCAAATAATAAATGAAACATTGTAATTAATGTTCTTAATATTTTGACCTTTATATAAATTATCGTCGCACATAATATTGTTAATAAACATATATATAACTACTACATCTTTTCTGTCTATATTTCTGAGATGAGGTATTATGTACACTATTTACATTATTCGGACTATTGTCTTCATCTCTGTTGTCACATTTATCACAACGTTTCGGACGCTCCAGCCTTCGTCAGGTGGTTGGAATATCGAACTGAAACTCAAGGACACATGGCACAGTGGGTAAAGGCGTTGGTTAGATCCAGTGACACGACCCAAAGAGTGTAAGTTCAATACCTGGTTAAGTAGGTGGAGAACTTGGAGAGGGGAATTAACAGGTGATAACTGATAACTGACGTCCATTAGGCATGGCACGTGGAACTAGAACAGTCTACTCCAGTGAGCGAAATAAAGGGGCCAGCTCGACATTCCAACCCCCTGACGAATGCCGGAGCGTACAACGACCGAAACGTGATAAATGTGGCAACAAAGACGAGGATGATAGTCCGAACAATGTAAAGAGTATACTACATGTTATTTTTAAAATTAAATTTGAATTACGTATAAGTAAGAATTTGTTAACCTCCGACCTCTGACAAGCGTAAAGATGCTATGAACCGTTTGATGAACAAAGTCGTCGTAATGATTACCTCGACTCTAAGTACATTTACTTATAAAAGACCGGATGATCAAACTCTTCCAACTTTTCTCTCCCTTCCCAATTCCATGATACCCCAGCCATTTGTGCTAATAGCGACAATTTTCATCACTCGTCATCTTAAACAAGGAATGGTGGGACGTATGGCTTCAGTGGAACCCGATGGAGTATGCAGGGCTGAAGACCCTGGAGGTGCCTGCTGCCGACATATGGACGCCAGATCTGGTCTTGTTCAACAAGTAAGTTGAGCATGGGCGCTGGTTCCATGTATTCTTATCTCTCTGGTAATGGACTTCCTGCCTGACTGCTAAGGAAGGGAAAGAGAGTTCTTTCCCTTGGCCATTTCTGACTAACACACCTTTTTTTCTTTTCTTATTTTCTCTAATCAATTTCTCCTTCAATTTCTTTTCTGGTGTTATTTTATTTTTATTTAATTTTAGGTTCATTTTTGATCATTTTTACTTTCTCTTCCTGTTCAGTGTTCATGATTTATTTATTACAATGAGCCACATTCGTTTTTAACTATGATTTATGCTAAAATGAATTAATCTACGGCAATTATGGCATAATAATGTCTGCAGTGATTAGGGCATAAAGCTACTTAGAAGAATTGTGGAAAGTTTATCGATTTTGCTCTGTAGATTTATGGCTTTAAAAAAAAATTATTTGCGATAGCAGATTTTTATAATCAAAGGACTTACCATAAGAGACACCAGTTTTTTTTTCTTTGAAATCGGAAGTTTGTCTCATGCGTTAATGGAGGGTAGAGAGCGAGCCCTTTGAGAAAAGAACCTCATGATAGTTGTTTTGTACTGATCAGTTTTCTGCTTTCCGATGTAAACAGTCGCGGTTATCTTTTTAAAAGTAACATTCACCTCGTACAAGGCTTTCTTCCGATTGTTCAATGATATTGATTCATATTTCTGTAATAATAGCAGAACAATAAAAGTCGATTTTCTTGTCCTATGAAAAAAGGAAACAAGTTTCATATGTAACGGAGGCAGGACTTGAAGATCAGAATAAAAGCAATTTCTTGCTAAGTTTTTCAAAAAATGTGATTTAAAATTAAAAACATAAGAAGTTCATGAAAAAGAAACTTGTGAACATTTTTACATATGGTTTCAAATACAGAACGAACGATAAATCTTTCCACTATAACATAATTGCAACAAATTAACAATTTCTGAAAGCAAACATCTTTAAAAAAAATTATTATATTAAAAAACAACTTCTGTTTATCTGAACTTTAATAATTTTACATCAGCGTTCTTATTTCTCTATCTGGCTTTTGGTCACTTGCGGTTTTTTTCTTGCTTGGTGATTTTTTCGAATGCAATTTCAATTTTGGTTCTTTTTAATCCTAATTCACATAACTTCACTGCAATTAACATCTATTTCCATCAATGTCAATAACATTACACTCATCGTAATTAACTGGATCCCAACGAAAGCATCTTTCCTTGTCTTTCTTTATAATATTTTTTCTAGTTTTCTAATTCTATGAAATGATTTGCTTTGTTTTATCCATTCTTTCAGGTTTTCATTCTTCCTTTCATATTTTCTTTCGTCAAAATTGCCACCATCTTAGTTATTTCATTTATAAAGTTGATATATCTGTTATAAATCTATTTATTTTTCATCTGAAGTTTATA
>CAHIKZ030000525.1:845000-872500 GCA_903632075.3 Acanthosepion pharaonis | reverse complement strand
GAACGACAAACAATACAGATTCCGATCGACTCGATCAACTGCTGATATCCTAAGCATCATTACCTACAGATTGAGGAATTAGACAATAAATACATATCAAGGACAGTCGATTAGATAATTCGAAGACCTTTTAACTGGGTGTGCCATAGTTGGCTATAATAAGCTCCTCCAGCTCTATAATCAATTATCAAGTTCTTCCGAACGGGTAAGTTCATGAAGTTAGGTTTCAATGGCCAAGCCTTCGAGATCCATTGTAGGTGCCCCCCAATAATCTCTTCTCCGTGGAACTCACTTTTTGGTTTAGATAAATGCCTAACAGCATAATCCGATCTTTTGGGAATATCTATGCAGATGATAGAACGGTATAAGGATGAACCTCCCAAAATCTAGATGGCCAAAGCCTGACAGTTAATCATTCCTCTGACCTTACTCTAACAGCTTAATGGCAGAAAAACTGGCTTATCACATTCAATACTTCCAAAAGAAAACTCGTAATGTTTCATCATTACTGAGAGTCTTTTCGTCTGTTGCAGTGAACGGGTCTTTCTCTCTTATGAAGGCCCCTTCTTTTTAACAGATAATTACGAAAAAGGTCGGAAATCTATTTCTTTTAAAAAATGATAAACATTTCTATTATATTTTATTAACTAAAATTAGCTGGGTGTCTCATCGTCGTGGACAGCAAACTCGATTTGTAGATTAGATCGATTGTCTAAGTGAAGAAGAGTAAAAAGGACAGATGAAGAGGAAACAAAATCGTGCAGATTATTTGCCTAGAGAATCGGTATTCAAAATCTTTACATTTTATTCTGGCTGGAACACTAATATCTGTAACCCCGGTATATATGTATAATTACATTGACGGAAATAGAACAACGAAAATCTTTAATGTTAAATCAACTGAAACACGTATTTAGGGAGTTGAACTTTTATTTTTCATCGGTGGGCTTGGTCCATGGAATCGATTTCTGATTGAACGTAAAAGTGAATAAATGGTCTATTGAGAGTCTAATTAATAAATACATTGTTTTATCTGATTTATAATGATAAGATTTATCGTTAAACAGATGGATTTCTTTGCATCTAAGAAACTATCAGGAAACATAAAATGGCTAAGAAAACTGAATTGACGGAGAGCGAAAGGGAAGATCTTTTATCTCAGAAGCAAAATAATAATTTCATGTTAAAATATCTGTAACGATTTGGCTACATTTTTGCCCGAGGAGATTAACAGATCAATTGATTAAAACTGTCATTTCCAAAGATCATAAATTTTAAAAGAAAAAAAAAAGATTAGATGGCAATGCAAATAGTAATGATATCTTTGATTTATTTAGTAATTAGGAAATAGAAAAACTGCAATGTCTACCAAAAATGGTAAAAGTTATATATATATATATATATATATATATATATATATATATATATGTATGAGAATATACACCAGTAAATCTGTATTCTAAAAAGTAATTAGCCGAATTTTGAGCTCAAATTTACATTTTGAAATGTTTCATCTGTCTTTAATCTTAAGTGCACTGACAATTATAATAATGAAAAATATATGTTGTGTAGAATAAATGCTTTATCATTCAGCTACGAAATTTGTTGACGTCCCTCCATATATAAGGTATGGTACAAGGTCATGTGAGATAAAATTTACTTTCAGTTTCTATTTTTAAGTAGAAATTCTGACTTATATTTGAGGTCGGAAGCCACACGCAAATATCTCAGAAACATAGCAGAACTATGTGTGCACACACGCACACACACACACACACACACACACAAATATATATGTGTGTTTGTGTGTGTGTGTGCGCGGATGTGTGTGTGTGCGTATTTCTGTGAGTGAAATCTAAGATAGTTACTTACAACTTCAAATCGAGCGTGCCGCCATGTTTCTTACGAAAGCAAAACGGTTTCAGCCTTTGCTTTCTTTTTTTTATGGAAGAGCGTAGAAGCTGGTGAGCCGGAAGTTATCCGTGATTGGACTATAAGATACCAGAGGAGTCGCAGTGTGTTAGGCGTAATATTAGAAAAATTATAGCTGACTGATGACATATAAGTCAATACCCGATCAGTATCGACTAGGTCAGCGTCCAGTGCGTAGATGATGTTGAAATGACCCGAAACCCCTAATGATCCTCGGCTAAAAATATTACTGATGATGTCTGCCAAAGCATCAAACGGTTATATAATTCAGGGATATATATATATATATATATATATATATATATATATTAATACATTTTTTATGTTTATACGTTCTTTTTATAGATACAAATATTTAAGTAAATGCCCTGTTTATAATAAACAGTATTAACGACATTTACCGACCTGAATGTCCGAGAAATTTTCATTTACACTTGAATACGCATCGAGCAGATATGAATGTATGAGAGAAAATCACGGAGAATTGTAGTTTAAAAACTGTAAAATCGACCTTGCTAACCGAAATACTCCTCTGTGGCTCAATCGATAAAAGCACGTCAGGCTATATAACGGTTCCGTAAAGGATACAGGTTCGATTCCTTTCGGAGGACGCATTGAAAATTGTTCAGATATTCACACTGGTAAATGTCGTTAATACTGTTTATTATAAACAGAGCATTTACTTAAATATTTGTATCTATAAAAGAACGTATAAACATAAAAAACGTATATATATATATATATATATATATATATATATATATATATATATATATATATGCAGTGAAACACAATTCAATGAGCTTGCGTAATGTGTGACCTTTAGATTGACAGCAAATAAGCATCAAGGGTTTTTTGAAATGTATCAATTTGTCAGTTCGAATGATTTCGAGTTCGCACTCATTAGAAATCAGTGAGAATGATTATTACGAAAACTCGACAATAATCCTACGGTCTATGTGGAAAGTATCCGGCTGTTTTGTATATCTCTCATTTGCTCATTTCTCACGTATCGTGCAGTTACATTCCAGATTTATCTTCTTCTCGCATCTGGCATTTTACTTTGTTTTAAAATCGCCATTGAAATGGAAGAGATTTTAGACTGTAGACATGAATATAAAGAACGCCACAATTTTTCTGAAAATTAGACGCTGGGATAAGTGTATGAGTTATTTGAAGAGGACTAACGCGTCATAGATATATCCAGGTCATGATGTCTTTATTGTTAAGTGATTAGACCCTTTCCAGGCAGAGCCTTATCTGGTATGTGAGAGTGTAAATATGTTACTATTTTTATAGGTTTAACATCGTTGCATCAACACGTGTGTATCATCGTTTTTTTCTCAATGATTAATATTGATACTGAGACATGTTTCTTTGCACGAATACAGCTTCTTGATAGAGTGTGTGTCTTTTACTGGGCATGCGTACATAGACATATTCTCTCTTTCTGACAACACCTAACTGGAAATAATATTCAGTAGAGTGTGGTCACCTTTTGGCATATTAATGGAGACAACGTAGGAAATTACGAAAAGTGACTCTCAGTATAAGTGAAAAATTCATGTACCGGTTCCGTTATGACAAACCTTCTGTTGATTAATCGACATGTGTCACCATGGTAACTGAAAAAGCGGGAGATATTTGGAAGAAAGTTAGGCCGATGCTCCAAGATGAAAGACAAGCTCAGGTAGCCTATGTAATTATTGAACCTCGAATTTCAATTAAAAATGAGAAATTTGCGCGTTCCTTTAATCTCTGTTGATTTGTTTTAAGTGTTAGAATATAAGGATTGCTTACAGGTGATAGCAGATTGCATATTTGCTGCCGAATGGCAACTATTTTAGGATTCAAATAAATACCTAAATTTATCAATACTTGCATCAGTTCATTATTAATGTTGTCAATGCTGCTTGCTTAATATTAATTAGTACGTGAATATAGTAGATATTCAATATATTTATCCATGTATAGTATGAGGACAATTTAACGGTGGATCTAATATAGAAAAAGCTTAGAAAGTAGGTAAAAAAAAAACTTCGAGAAACAACATGGATAACAAGAATATATAATTTGGAATCGCTGTTTTTATTCTTTTCTATAAAAAGTTCTTTCAGGCTGTGAACAATGATCGCTGTTCACAGCTTCATATCATCTGCTGTCCTAAGTAACACTTTCACTTTTACAATTCTCTTTTTTTTTTCTCTTATCCAGTTATTCAAACTCTCGTCATCTATGTTACACGTTATTTTCCACTGCTTCGCTTGTCATCAGTTTTCTCGTAAGTGTTGAATTCTCCAAGCCAACTTTCAACAGTATATGACCGAAGAATTTTAGTTGTCTCGTAAAGAATTCCTTTCTTACATACTCTGACCATAGTCATCTCAGTATTTGTCGGCAGAATCACATCTATGTCACTTCAAGTTTTTTTATGCATCTGTGAACAAATTCTCTGCCGTATAGAAGATTTCCTATTGCATAACAGCCCAGACCTATTTTCTTTGTAAATATATCTCCGATCTCTTAATACTTTGCAGATTTTCTGAAAGGCATATTCCGTTATTCCCATACCGATTTTTGTGTCAATATTTCGATCGTTAGTTGCGATACTATTTCGATTTGATTTTGTCGTCGTCTCTGCTACCCTAACCTCACTTAGCCTGTCCCTCTTGCTAAAATCTATGCATTCCATTTTCTTACACTTTATGCTTAATCTTTTCTTTGTTTTCCTCGATTAACTAGTCGAATAGTACCTTTGAGTTTTCCTTGTCACTGCTATGAAACACAATATCACCACCTTACCGTACATTGTGAAGCTAATGTACACCGATGATAGACTGGAAATTATCTATTGTATCGGTTAAATAAATACAATCAGAAGAGATATTGTCGTATTCATTTTTTTCTATTTGTGTATTCATTAAAGTTATTTTCTATCTGCATTCAAAGTGATTCTTCCCGGCACAGAATGCATATGCATTTAATATCATTTTTATGGAAATCAACATTGTTTCTATTCTTGTCAAATAACTTTGTCTAATTTAGGAAACATAGATTTTTCTGCATTTCTATTGATATATCTTATATCATTCTAAACATAAATCGAATTTCTTATTTCAGTCTTGAATAAAGACAGACTTTTCTTGTCCTTTTTCCAGTCTAGTTCTGATAGGGGCTTTGTTCATTGTGTTTAGTTATTTAACTCAACATGCTCATTAGCAGATGAGCCTTACATTCATTTGTACCTGGTTTATTTGGCAGAGCTATAAACATAGATCTGAAGTTTTCCAGTATTTCACTGCTGTCGTATTTCATTAGTCAATTCGATAAAGTTATCAATCCCTAAATCTAAAGGCTTTCATCATCTTTATTACACTCATCTTGGCTTATAATCTTCTATTTTAATACGACTAGCCTTTTATTGTTTTTTTTAATAAGTTTCTCTTTACTTATGGAAGTGCATACACGTGTATACAATTCATCTCCATAATACTTTTTCTTTCTTTCTAGATTTTGTACATTTTTTTTCATATGCCATCCCTTTCTTTTTTTCTTTCTTTCTTTTGGAAAACATTTGTATAATTGTGGATAGCACATATTTTTCATTATTTACTAAAGATTACCCAACTGGAAAATATCTTAAGATATGAAAGAATATTTTAACTAGATCTGTACGTGTGTGTGTGTAGAATCCATTTTATCTCATACATTTAGACATGTAATTGCGATATTAAAACTTTTTATTACATTATTGTATAATATAATCAGAATTTATACAAATCTGAGGAAAAAAACTGTCGAAAATTCATTTTCGACAAAATCTAAAAATTTTCATTGGTCGCTCTCAGGCTGAAGAGAAAAGTAGAAAATCGTTTTTGTTAACTTATCAATTAAAAATTGTGGACTGTTGATATGGTAATTAGAATATCGATTTGTTTCGGTAAAAAAGACATTTGTAGAATGTACACGGTATGTAGTAAAATATTTTCTGTTTATATTTTGTAAAAAAAGTCAGGTAGGACAAAATCGCTCTTGAGTAATGATCTTTAATACCTTTTTGGAGAGAATAATTTCTGAATTCAATGTGTTACTGACCCTGATTTCTGTTCATTAGCTATTTGGAAGCAGCAACATTATTTCCAGCAACACTCGACATAATCAAAGTTAGCGTTGTCTGATTTAAATACTATTATTCTAGGAATCAAAGTTTACAGGTATTGATTTTTAATAAAGGGAGAATACTGTTGGAAATTCTCATATCAAAGCAGGACACTTAGCTGGAATTACTGGATCCAAACCGAAGTCAAAGCGTAGAGACTTTGTTTTCAAAGAAATTTCAAGAACAGGATCTTTCTCCAGAGGCTCTCATCCCTGAATGAATATTATATAAAAATTGTGATGGCGAAAAATTTTCTAAGAAAAGCTTAAATTTGACAAAAGGCCGAGGTATCCAGTAAGGATCGAACTCAGCTTTCAATTGAAATTTTTCTAATGAAACGAGCTTGCTCGCCATTACACCACATTGAATAGCACAAAGAAGCAACTTTTTATGGTTTTAGTAATCTATAGCGACATGGTAACAATAAAGGCATAATGATATGGTTGATTGTAAGGGATATTTAAGACTAGTAAGGTTAATATTGAATTCTCAATCGAAATTGCAGTAATATGTGTAAGTAAAGTCTTAGTAAGTGTTAGTAAGGCTTAGTAAAGTATTATTGCGCGGCATTTTCTTAGCGCAGTCGTTTACGATATTATAAGTATTTCATGGGAAGGGAAGGGAAACTTGCCTTAGAGGCAAAGTGAAGGGCTGCAAGGACTTGCCTTAGAATCAAAGTAAAGAGAAACTTGCCTTAGAGGCAAAGTAAAGGGAAACTTGCCTTAGAGGCACAAATGTATGAGAGGCCAGCATTTATTCTTAGGTGAAGAAAATCTGTTAATCCAGATTTATTGTTCACGCTATATTCGGACATTTTATAAAACTAGAGACACTTCAAATCTTGTGAGATTCACACAGCAGTGAATGGCAATGATAAAATTCGCTTTCTTCTTCTGAAAGTGTTAAACAAATTCTTCTGTAGATGTAAGGAACGCAGCTCAATCGGATTAAAGATTATGCAATCGATGTTGGCGCTTCCTAGAGAAAGGTAACAAAATATGAATGAGGATAAATGAATAGAAAGCGTAACATCTGATTGATTTGCTAGTCTCCTATAGATTTTATAAACGAATTTATATATATATATATATATATATATATATATATATATAGAGAGAGAGAGAGAGAGAGAGAGAGAGAGGCGATGTATGTAAGTATGCTTGTCGATAGATGGAAACACTCATACCTGTTGATCTTATATAAGAATCGCTGAATGTATCTACCTATATACGAAAGCTGCCCGAAAAGTAATGTACAAATATTAAATATTTCCACATTTATCTCATTCTTATATACGTAATTCATTGTAAGAATGGTAGCAGGGCTTGTTTTATCGGTCTACGTGTGTATAGATATATTCCACGAGGAACGTGGCGCCAGACGTCTCCAGCTATATGGTACATCTGTAAGAGTATTTAATCTGTGATAATATGAAGGGACTAGGGTTGATTTCAAAACCTGGAAAGATCTTTTGTCACCTTCACGAAAATTGTGGTTCAACAGTCTGCCAAGAAATTCGCGATTTGGGATGCAAAAAGTGTTTTGTTTGCATGTTTTTACCCCACATGTTCTGTCAGTTAAGGCATTTAATCTGTGGAAATCAAAGACTGTTTCCTTAATGGTTTCAATCTGCTGCACAAGTTTGCTTCCTCCCCACCACACACATACACAGCAAAATTTCTTCAGCGATAGGGTTTGGATGTTTTTCCTTATCCCCAAGGAACTCCTGACTGTGTTCTCAAATACCTCGGCCATTTCTAGAGTCTAAATATATGGTTGAAAACCGTCTTTTATCCTGGAAACTTGTGAACACAACCAACATACGAGGATGAGCTGTAAAATTCTCGGGCCGACTCCTTTCCCTCTAAACAATATCTCATTGGGTAAACATCAAAATACTTATTTTAGCAAGCACCTCGAATAGAGAACTTTTCAGTACAGCCTAATACACACACACACACACTGACTCAAATACTACCCTTAGTTGTGTAAGGCATTTTTCAGTTTCATGTTATGAAAAATATTCTCTGACAGAAAAGACTGTATATAGTAACTTATACCTTCCTCTAATGCCCATACGCACAGGCACACAAGCATACACACTCATATATATATATATATATATATATATATATATATATATATATATATATATATATATATATATAGTTGGTAGCAAAAGTATTTAACACATTGGCTTTTCTTACATATCTCAAAAAATAACAGATCAATTTCAACGAAACTTATAGGAAATATTTAAACGAACATTGTCGATATATATGAGGTATGTAAGAAAAACCAATGTGTTAAATACTTTTGCTACCCACTGGATATATATATTTTATATATAAGCATAAAGTTAATTATGATTTATCTGTTTCTGTATGTTAAATATTGCGAGGCATTAGCTCATTATCTAACTTAAATATTATTGAAAAAATGAAACGAGACGAGTGCCGTGATCACACACTAACGCCATCTTTGTAATTTAACAAATTTCATTTTTTTAACGAAAATTGACTGTAAGTCGTCCCTATATAATACTTTCGAAAACAAAAACAGGTTACACTAACAAAAGCCAAGGTAGCCTTATGTCAGGGTCCAAATATTGATGGTATCTGTGAATAAGTGCTTCATTAGGAAATTTTGTTTTTTCCTCTGTTCATTGAATATAGTATTTAAAAATCATCTAATTTAAGTTCATTTTAAGTGATCTTTGCAAACTCAGATTAAGAATGTATATTTTGTTGATACTTTTTCGAAAACTCTCTAGAGGGAAACATGATCAAATGGCCATATCTTATAATTAGAGTCTGCAGAAGAGCTTATATTCATCCATGGATTTGTTTCGGCTTTGGGGTCTTTTGCCTCTTTCAAGTCTTTTTTTTTCTTTGTTTCTCGCTTTCTCTTTCCTTTTCTATATCCTTCTATATTTTCTTTCATGATAAAATCCTTTTGCTTTATCAGACCAAAATCTTGTCAGGTTCATTTTCTCTTAAAGCTCCCATCTTTTCACCCAAGCATTCATTAATATAAACTAACTATTCTTCGCCCATTTAACTAAACCTCAATTTTAGTTGTTTTTCCTTTATTCAACTCTAACCAAATGTTAACACCTTATGCATGAAAAGGAGAGAAACTGTCTGCATTTGTCTGAGAGAAAAAAATGAAATACAAAGATTAGCACCTTTGCAAATATTTGCAGTTTGTTTTGTCTTCATTTTTAATATGTTGCTTTGCTCTTGAATGAATATTTTGCATGGTTATTTTTCTATAAATTCTCTACACAAAAGGAACAAAAAAGTCTTACGCTTTCACCTGTCCATCATTTCAGAGCTAAAAAATGTGAAATAATTCCATATGAATCACAAAATGATCGCCTAATAATAATAATTTTAATAATAATATAATTATTTATCTTGTCCTTAAGACAGGATGATGAATATTGATTATTGAGGTACTCTGACAAGAACAATAAAGATTAGCGCAACATGATCTTCCTTTTATCAAATTAAGCTGAGATTAAGATTGTTTTAACAACAAAACACAGATTTAATAAGTTTAAATCTCCAATATCTTCTAAATAGCCAAGGAAGAATTTTAGTCACCCAAATTATTTCAATGTTATGTTTTCAATTAAATTCATAGGAATATCATTTGACATGAGTGAATAAGATTTAATTATTCTTCCAACTGTGAACAGATTTTAACATTTCAAAGCTTTTCATTAATCGTAAAAGTAAAAATCATTTTTCCACGAAATTGTCATATGAAAATTTGGACTTCGATGGTGTAAGGCTTGTTTGAGCATTAAACGCTGATTGCAAATACGTACAATGCATGATTTCAAATGATTTTTATTTCTTATAATTATCGATGTAAAAATGTCTGCTGTTGTGAAATCAATTTTTTCATTATGCAAAGAAAGAAATATTGTTCTGGCTTTTAATTTGTATTTCTTGTTGAAATCTTGGTTCATTTTTCTTATTTAATTATTCTTATTCTTATTCTTTTTTTCAGTTTTTCTCATTATTTTTTATCTTTTCATCTTTCTTCTTAATTATTGTTATTTCATTTGTATTTTTTCCTGTGTTTTTATTTAAATGTTAATCTTTTTCTTTGCAATTTTAAATGTCTTCATTTTTATTCTATTCCTGTGGCGATGACAATAAAAATTATTTTTTACTTTTAAACTTCAATTTCAATCTTTGCAGCTTTCATATACGTTTTAACGTTTTGTTTTAGCTCAACATTTCATAACAGATTAAATATTTATTACAAAATAGGAAAGATAATAATAAATGAACAAAGACAATGCAAAATTAAAGAACAATAAAAATAAAATTCATTTAGTTTATTGAACAATATATGAATGGTGTCCCAAAAGAAATCACCCGTAAAGAAATAAATTTAATGTTATATTTGATGGATTTATTTTGGGACATTGTTGTTTATATATAAATTTTCAAGTCTGAATTTCCCATAATTATAGCAATTAATCACTGAAAGTCGATTTGACATACACCTTGTCTTTAAATCTCAACTGACTGCAAAAGCTTCATCCACAGTTGTGATGCGTCATAGTTGTAGGGGCGGTAGATCATTTCTGAGCATCCATACTTAGAGTCTGATTCAAGTTTGCAGCTAGCGATCACAATGTAGAAGTTAAATTTGTATTGATCCGTGGAGTGACGGACAGATCCAAGATTTTGTGAAGCGTACAATTCAAATACACACACACACACACACACACACACACACACACCCTCACACAAATATATGTGTGTGTGTGTGTGTGTTTGTGTGTGTGCATGCGTGCGTGAATTACAATTAATGAGATGCAAACAATTTACCTCATACAGATGATCATTTCGTCCATGGGAAAGAAGGTTTTTTTCCCTGGACTTATCAATGCAAATATATTCACTAAATTTTAATCTCGTTAATTGCAAATCACTTATATCCTCTATTGAATTAGATTTATAAATAGTATATTGAGCTCTTTCTTGTGGATCAGTTTTAATCTTTTATATTAATAGGATCTACTTGGATTAATTACCCACGGATTTTTTTACCTATATATATATATATATATATATATATATATATATATTTGAGGCACAATTAGTGATCGATGAGCGGGTGAATTGTGTAAGTATAGGCCTTTTACACTGGTATTTGAGTTGTAACTTTTTAGTACTGACAAAAGAGTAAAATAAATAAATAAATATATTTATCAATGAACCAATAGAGAAAGAGATAAGACAAAATTGAAGAAAAAATTGGATTTATTTAGTTTGGTCGAATTTTAAATCTAAATTGTTTACTCGGTGAAACTGCTAAATTTGTTAGAATATATATTCAGTTTAAATATATAGGGAGTTCATAAAAATGACTTCAAATAAAACGATTATATTCATTCCCTATTAACCAAGGTTGTTGCCAGACAAACAAACAAAAAAAAAAAAAAAGGAAATTAGATCACGCAACATAAATGACCATTTCAATTTTATTCCGTTTTATTCAACTATTAGTCCCTGTTAGTATTTATATTTTAATTCAATTCCTGTCCTAAAATTATTTCTACAAAATTAAAAACAAAATACTTAAAAAAATAATTCTATTTTTTACCGAATAATTCCCGTAGACGTTATAAATCCAATAAAATGTTATAGTTATCTGATATTTTTAGGACTTATAGAATGACTTTTTATCCTGTCTCCACTTTTAGGATTTTATTACTCATCTCAGGTTAGGGGTTGTCTAGGCTGAATGGAAGTGGTGTGTATCATTCCAGTCTTACTTGAAATCCAGTGAAATTGTGAATGCATGTACTTTATTCATGCATATACATTACATACGCGTATGCAAAATCACAGGAAGTGTGTGACGGACAGATAATGAGCCCTTCATTTATAATATAGATTCATTAAAAAGGCAAAATATTTTTTTAATTTTTAAAAGGTAAATTTAAGACTATTTACGATTATTTGGGTCCATTATTTATAAAAGTTCTTTGCACAGAAATTTTAAAAGATTCTTTGCCTTTTTTCCCAAGAAATACGCATAGGGTTCCACACATCTTGCTTCACCATATGGCTCCATGCTGGGTATCAAGATATATACAACCTGAGACGTCCATGCGAATTTTAATAATATAACAGTTAGCGTATATTCTTAAATGACATATGTCTGGGTTACAGAGATCTGTAACAAACGCAGTACCTCCTCGTTATTTAAAGAATATGGTCAGTTTATTCCCGAACTCTTTTCGGAAATTCAGATTATGGGTAACTCAACTTTTACAATATTTTGAAATACTGTCCGATTTCTCACTTGAGCCTGTAAGCTTTCTGGAATGTTGTTCTCATTTCTTTCCCAAGAATCGCAAAGCGTCTGTCACCCAAACGACCTCTCCGATATATTCTTAAATAAGACACTGAGAGAATTCGCTAACGTCAACTTTTATTATGGGTAATGTTTGCTTTGAGAGAATATCGCGTTTATCAGATGAAAATGCCAATTAATTCTTACTGGAAATAAATGATATAATATTGAATTTTGCCTCATCAGTGATGAACATATTGAAATAATGCTGGCCAATTTAATCATTCAATGTTAATAACTTAAAACTTTTGGACAATTAAACGTGCGGGCAGATGCTTGGCTATTCACATTTGTCTGACGCAGGACCTATAAATGGTAGATCAGCTCGTTAGAATCAAATTCTCTAGAAATTGTTAACAAGAAAAAACATTAAAATAAATCAAAATATTACGGAATTCCCGAGTCCCGGAGTTTCTGGAGAAAGAAAAACACCGACAGATTAGATTCATTTGATTTGAATCAAACGCCAGCCGGCTGCAATATCACCGTGCAACAGACGGACAGTTAATTTAGACATCGCACAAGTTGTGGAAAGGATTAACTTCTTACCTGTAAGTATGCAAGATCAACCGAGAGCCGATGAATTAAAATGGCTGTGAATAGCAAACAATTAGAAAAAAAATGATGTACTTGATATCACAGTTCAAGTGAATGAGTTTAAAAAAGAAATAACAGTCGAAATTTATTAGCTTTTAGGTTCAATGTTTAATTTAAAAAAAAATGCTAATTTCTTACTTGTCAGTTTATCGTTTGTACTTTGGCGACGACACACACATTTACACATATCTACACGTACACGCATATACCTTTTTAATTATATAGATTATAAGCATATCTATCTATCTATCTATATATATATATATATATATATATATATATATATATATATATATACATATATTAGGTGTGTAACATTTTTATATCACCATCAGTGTCCACCGTACAGAGATATGTCGTGGAATATGAGGTTGACGGTGTCGCAATTCTGTACGTCGTGGACTCGTATTGAACGTATTGAAAATTAGTATAATTATGTTATAGGAAATCAAATTCCGTAACTATTCAATTATGGATCGAAAGTTACTTGCTTAGTTTTATATGCATCAAAAATACAGAGAAACAAACTTTTCGTTATTTTCTAGGTGCATAACAACTGCAAAATCGCTTAGATATTTCTGACATTTTTACCAGTATTGAATTACAGTTTCAATACTGAAATATTTTCGTACATAATGGATTTTGCAATCAATCAATCAAAAAAAAAAGTGTTTCATTAAGATGGATCAAAATCAGCAGTAAATAAATCAGTTATTTGTGAAAATTTATTTATTTCTCTATTGCATCATGTTATTTAAGTCATGGCAATTATGGGTGAAAAATAATATCGCCCAAATGTCCGCCAAGGCTTCGGCGTCACACCTCCACTCGTTGGTCAAAATCTTTGTTGACGTCTCTGCATAGTTGCTTCTCGATCTCACCAATAAGCCTTATTATCTCATCCTTCAGCTGTTGAATGGTTGTTGGCTTGTTGGCATTGACCTTACTTTTGAGATGACCACAAAAGAAAAAAATCTAAAGGCGACAAGTCGCACGATCGTGGTGGCCAATTAACTTCGCTGTTTCGAGAGATGATGCGACATTCAAATTCTGTTTGAACGTCCATTTTCGTAATAGGCTTCGATAACTTTAACACGTTGTTTGATTGTTAATCTTACCATACTTAGAATTGCCAGACTTAAGTTGTTAAATCTAAAAGAAAAAAATCATTAAATTTAATTTACATTTAAAATCGTTCAAAGTCAATGTATATAGATATAGATAGAGATATATAGATAGATCGGGAGAGAGAGATAAACATAAACTTATTTCTATTCTTTTTTTTTACATATTTAACTTGTAATGAGCTAAAATCTATCGTTGTTAGACATTTCTTTTCATCCAATTTGACATTTTAATACCAACGCAACAATTCCTGAAAACGTCTTAACAAAACTATTGTTAGGTTGTAAAATCGCACATGCAGCAAACTTGAATCAGAATCTTTGCCTGTCTTTGAGGCAGCATAATTTCACTGCATTGTAATGCCCTCAGCAATGGAATGATCACGTGTTCTGTAGGTGTTGTAGAAGGTACCCCGCGCGCTCTTTTTCCTCATCCACCTAAGCGCTGACGACAACAATGAAGTTCTGCCGGCGCCGGGTGTTTCGCCTTCCTTTTTGCCTCTCCTTGCAAACCCCGCGCACATAAACCTGCATTTCAACCTCACATAGAATTGCATATATTTAGTTGTAGAGTTTTTAAAATGTTAATGTTGTTTTTGTTGTTTATGCTGATGTTAATGGTTTTTAATATTGAAGTAGTTATTGTATCTTTTGAGTTTGGTTCTTTTTGTTGATGTTGTAGCTGCTATAATTGACATGTTTTTCAATTTACCCCGTGTAGTGTATTTGTCAAAGTAAATCAATAAAAAGTGTAGCAAGTGTAGACTAACGCGGTTTTTCCTTCCAGGTAAGGAAGCAGTGTGGAGATATACAGAGCAGTGTCTCATTTATGTCTATCACGCTAAAACCGTTTGCTGCTTGTAGCCCAACCTTTTCTTTCTTTCCTTTTTTTTCTTGCCCTCTTCGCCTTACGGAATTCGTCAAAAGAAATATCACGAGGTGTCACTTCCTTACAAAAACCCACTTCCTCTTGGACAAATTTTTTTTTTGCATTTCTTTCTCAATGTTTTTTCTAATGGTGTCCGCTGCCTCCTCCACCACCACTTCCACCGCCGCCACCTTTCCCTAATCCACTAAAACCACTACTACCACTGCCACCACCAGTACTGTTTTTTTTCTTTTGCAAAATTCAACTTATTCTTTTCTGAACTAATTTTCACGCAGTTTTTTTTTTTTGTTTTCACCAGCAGCAAATTGGGAAATCAACACATGGTTCTCAATTATTAAGAATTGGTAAATACAATATCAACAACAAGCATATTTTAATGAAATATCATTGGCCAGACAAAACGATCTTGGCAGTTAAGTAAAAAGGACAAAGAAGTTAAATTCTTATTGATTGATAGATTGAAAAGATATTTACGACATCACATAATCAATGCACGCAAACATCTTAATTCACACATAAACAGATAGACCCACAATGTCAAGCTCTTCATACGAATGGATATCCAGCGCCGCTGGGTGTTGATTTCAATATCCACTTTTATATTTACATACGCTCTATGCCTGATATTGAGCACGTTAACCCATAAATATAGCAAACCTTAAAACTACATATCTCATATATATATATATATATATATATATATATATATATATATATATATATATATATATATATATATATATATATATGTATTATTTTATATACGCGGTACTTAGCGGAAAGAACTCAATATCAGTGATAGAGATAACCTAAGAATATATATATATATATATATATATATATATATATATATATATATATATATATATATATTGTATATATAATGCATATATATTGCTCTCAATATTATTAAAATGGCAAGTATAAAATGCATGTATCGATAAATCCAAAAAGGCAAACATATGCACACACGAACACACACACACGCGCACACACAAACATACACACACACACATATATATGTGTGTGTGAGTGTGTTTGTGTGTGAAGAGGCATAATAAATATAAATATTATACCGTTACATAAACTTAATAAGTCAAATACATTTTCATCTGCATGTCCAAACTCACACACACGCACACACACACACACACACACACACACACATCACTTATGTAACATGCTTCAGTGTATGTGTCTGCCTGTGTGTGTGTGTGTGTATGTGTGTTTCTGTGTGCGTGTAAAGTTAAAAACGTTAATCTCATAGAAACATATGGTATATGAAATTCTAAGATAATTTTCTGGCACATTAAATTAAATCCACAAGCCACCAGTAACCACATACTACTCGGCACCAGCCAGGGTACGTTCAAATTAATATTACCTCAAGCTCCAGGGGTGTGTGGGGGGCATCCCTCCCAGGCAGTATCTCGCCTTCGAGTGTTGGCTAGGGTCATTAACAGGCTCCTGAAGCATCCCCAAAAGGGGAAGTATCGAGAGCGTTTGTGCAGTTTTTGAACGACTTTCCAAAATCCCACATTAAAACCGATCTTGTGTCAAACATTCTCTTACGACGTGGGCGAGCGGGTAAATCTCTAGCCAAGCACAAACATTTTCGTACACACACATATCCCCTTACAAACACACATACATATAAAGATGATCACACGCGACACATAAATAGATTTTATTTATTTTGCATATAATCAGTATTCAATTAACATTGATAAGATAAACGTAGATCAATTAGCTTTCGTTTCGATTAATCAGTTATATTAATGTGACTTTAAATAGATTTCAGAACCTAATGACCCTTTAAAATCTTATTTTTATCTTTATATATATATATATATATATATATATATATATAAGTACGTATATACGTGTATCTGTTTTGGTTGAGAGTAGTAATATATTTTATTTCCTAGTAGATTTGTAGATATAGTAATTTAGAAAATGTTCTGGGGAATCGGGAGTTTCACCATTCCTGAGTCTCATTTCATTTGAATATATATATATATATATATATATATATATATATATATATATATATATATATATATATAAATGTATATATATATATATATATATATATGAATTACATTAAAACATATATTCATGCATGTAAAACTAAATAAAATACATATAAATCTCTTTTAAATGTTTAATATACATATTATAACCCACTATTTATATAAGTATGTCTATATTATATCTATATATCAGCATATATATATATATATATATATATATATATATATATATATATATATATATATATATATATATATATGTAATAGTTGTAGATGTTTTTAAGTATTTTTAGTTGTAATTTCCTTCAATGCATGAGTCAGTATTTGTAAACTTTTTTTCGGGATTAGATGTAGATGCTTTTCATTGTGTTTGATATTTTGTGATCTTTGTATGTATATATGTATTAAATCGGGATCATGCTTTTGCCCACTTTCAAATTCATTTGTTCATACAGAAATCAACTTTAGTAAATGAGTAGCAATATTCAGAGTTAGAAATTGATTATTTAACATATCTACATGTCTATATCTATCCATGTGCGCAAACATTGCCAACCCATTCATACATATATATATATATATATATATATATGTGTGTGTGTGTGTGTGTGTGTGTGTGAAAGTGAACATTGAATGTAACACTTAGTAGCGACAGACTGTTTCATGCTAAGGGCAATCGTCAGGCCTGATGATTGTGCCTAGCATAAAACAGCCTGTCGCCTCTGAGTGTTTCAATTTTCAATTTTATATTTACCTACTCTCTATCTCTGATATTAACCATTTTATCCCATAAATATACCATACCTTAATATTTTATGTCTATATATATATATATATATATATATATATATATATATATATATATATATATATATATATATATATATATATATATATATATATAATTATATATAAAAAATTATAACATAAGTATGTTATAAAATCACTACAAAATAGCCATTTTGTTTCAAATACACTGTGTCTTATCAAGTGATGATGTTGAAGATAAAAAAAACTTCAACATCATCACTTGATAAGACACTGAGTGTGTTGGAAACAAAATGGCTATTTTTGTAGTGATTTTATAAATATACTTATGTTATAATTTTTTTATAAATAATAATTATATCTGCTCTACTTTGTATTGAGCACTCTTTTAAGAATAGTAATTGTTGGTTATTGGAATTCATTCCATATATACCAATTATATACTTGTATATATATATATATATATATATATATATATATATATAAAAGTTAAAAAATAGATTTAAGTATTTTTAGAGCGAAACTCATACAACCAAAATGAACCGTCAATAAATAAAAATAACAATGCCTGAAGAGGCAGGATTCTCAAATGTATAGAAGAAAGCACACTCCCTTCTTTCGTCACACCCAATATTTGTCTAGGTCACCACACTCATTAGTTCTTCGAAACTTATCAATTGTCACGACCTAACATCATGATGGCTTCAGAAAAAAAATCTCGGACCATATTTCTTGTACTATTCTTCCGAAATGATCCTTGGATAATTTCTGACGGAATTTCTTCCTTATCTGAGAAAGAATTGTTACAATTAATCGACATAAAACATGTCTTTAAAAATATTTGCCTTAAAGAATATTTTCTGCCTAAATACACAGAATGTACATATATCTGCTTGTATGTCTACTGCCATTTATGTACATATTCTTCGCTTGATAAGACAGTTACAAGAGATGACTAAATCCATCATTTTATCCATAATAGTAAGTAAATTAGAAAACAAATGTTATTTTGTTCTATATGTATATATAAATGTAAAACCACTTATACGAAGACATTAGTAAGAGAAAAAAAATTCAATAAAGAGCACAATACTCTGTAGAGATAAAAAAAAACAAAGATATAAATACTTTTGCAATCGTGAGTGGCAGAAAATGAATGGCAGATCAGACTGGGTCCTATTGTCTTTTGCTGGCAGCCATTTTAGCCATATATATATATATATATATATATATATATATATATATATATATATATATATATATGCATATAATTAAATTCATACCTATACACATATTTTTATAATTATGTATATATGCTTGGAAATTTGTTGGGTTGCATTCTTTTCAGCATCTCCTCATTGTTGATTGTTGCTTTGGCAATAAAAAACGCTTGTATCAAAAACACATTTACATTTAATAAATAGAAAAGAATAATATCCTTATATGAAGAAAGAGATCACGTATATAATGTTTTTGCAGTTTTCACAAGTACGTATCTTAACTATCTGTAGAACATAAAATAATGGCGTTTTAAGTTCCAAAGGTGACAGCGATAATTGAAAATTTTCTACTGTAGGTATTGTTCAATTTTGTTTTCAAACGATTCGAAAATTAAGAATACACACTTCGAAATGTCACCTTTCACTGAAATTATAAAGATAAACTTTACGTAATACACAAACAAACCTCATTCGTATAACTTTATCGAAAGATATTCAAATTTTAAATATACAAAGTTTCTACCTGTAGGTGTTATACAATCTTTGTGATATGACTCATTGACAATCTGGATGATTCAGTTAATCTACACACACACAACCAAACAGACGCACACAAACTCGCACACACACGCACACCCACACACATACACCCCCCACTCATATATATATATATATATATATATATATATATATATATATAGAGAGAGAGAGAGAGAGAGAGAGATTTATATATGTATGCATTGTTCATATAAATAACATTACACGGTGAGAGATACATGGATAATCATATAGATCTAAATATGTTTTCCGGCATGCCAATTTCACATTATGATGTAGCTCTTAACTTGACAGACACACACACACACACACACACACGCACGCACGCACACACACACACGCGCACACACACACACACACACACACATATATATATATATATATATATATATATATTCTCTATTCGTAGTTTGGAAAGAAAATAACATGCACTTTGATGCTGTTTGATCAGCATTTTTGTTCCTCATTTTGTTAATTCTCCTCCTCATTTCCTAAAATCCAACCCAATTTTTCTTTTGTGGTGAACATGTGGAATTGGATATTGAATGGAACTTGTACGAATTACGCATGCGTAAACTTTCTTCGTTTGGATTGGACAACTTTCATTACCTTATCGCAATAAGAAAAAAAAATGGCAACTTCCATGCATTATTTCGTACAAGTTATCACTTTTGTTAAAATCATATCAATAAGCCAACTTCCTCATGTGCAACCAATTGCTGCCATAACAAATTAAATAAAAATAATAATCATAAACCTCAACTCAATTCCTTTTTCCATAACGTTGCGAGAATTAATGAAATAAAAAAAATCACAATTCATTAGCATGCCTATTAATTGTTATGACTTACATTTAGAACCCCTTTTCTAATTAATCAAAGCTCTTAATTTGATTAGTTGTACCAATTATTTTCTGTGATTCCATGTTATTCTTCTAAAAAATGTAACTTTTATATTTAACCCTTATACATATATACATATAAAATATTAAGTCAAATTGGTTATTTCATAGACTTATCTTTCCAAGTCCGTGTTTGTTTTCGTTCGCCACAACTCTCAGTAGAGAGTAAACACGACTTTAAATACAACTATTTCAATTTGTGTTACTCTTAATGCGCATACATTTTTGTACGACTGAAATATACATATGTATATGACTGTATGCGTGAAGGATTTGTGTATGAGTGTGTTCATATATGTCTATGTGTGTAGTGCATTGTCTTTATATCTACAAATGTTATAAAAACCTGCTGTAATTAATTTCACGTGTTGTTCGACGAATAATTCCATCTTTTATTTTATCATTACATTTTAACCGATGCAGGATGCATTAGCAAAAATGTTGGGATAAAAACAACAAAGATTAAAAGATTAAGTCGAAAATTATCTTCATTATTCTCAACATTTACCACAAAAATCGACACTCTTGCCTACATATGAAACTGAACTGATGTAGATTAAACGAACGTTAGTGCATGCATAGGATTCTATGCAGCCAGTGAAAGAAAATAAAAAAAAATAGTTAAAAGTAAATGTAATCTGCACGTGTATGTCAGTGTATACGTATATAAGATTATGTGAATATGCATCTGTGTTTGCCACAGTTCATTTGAATTTTACTGCTATATAGAAGCGTTTATTTGTAGTTCTATAAAACGGATGTGAAGGTGTGTAAAGAGATATACATATTTGTGTACGTAGATATTTACATGTCAAAACATTCCTGCATGTGTATGCGGAGGATCAAAAGGTATTATTTACTAAATTTAGTTATATTAAGTTGTTCGGAAAATGATGTCCGACTGAAAAAAAAAAAACTATTCGTGAATTAATGTATTTAAATCCGTCAAAATAGGAACACTGAACATCAATAAAATTCTGTAATCGAGTAAAAAAAGGTTATTTATGCTTTTACGACAAAACACTAAAGGATTAAATGCCAATAAAATTGTAATGCAGTTTTGGCATCTTCTTTGCAACGGAATGTCTTTAGGCATAAATATTGTCCTAATGCTTGAAAAGTGGGCGAGAGATCAGCGGAAATATGATGGCAAAATCTCTCTATCACAAATCAGTGAACTCCTGTAGTATCATTATGGTAACATGTAGCCGGGCATTGTCATGAAGCAGAATTCGACCTCGTTGATTAACCAGTTCCGGTTACATATTGTTTAATTGAATGTGCATTTCATCCAGTTGGTGGCAGTAAACTTTGCCAGCGAATCGTTGCTTATATTCCAGAAAACCGTAATGGGTTAATACCAATGGCAGACCACCAAACATTTACCATATTCTTCTGTTGGTGCAATTTTGGTTTTCGAAAATATTCGTTTGTTTCATCATGACCGTCATTGGGACGATGTTTTACGATTGGCATAAAGGATCCAATTCTCTTCATAAGTCATTATTCGATTAAGAAATTGATTATTCAAATTTTGCAGACAGCATCGAATCCACTTCAAAACTTCGAACTCTTTGGTTTTCACTGTGTTCATGTGGAACCCATTTATCGAGTTTATTCAATTTGCCAATACTCTTGAATGTATCTGTCTATATTTCTGAGATGAGGTATTATGTACATTATTTACATTATTCGGACTATTGTCCTCAACTTTGTCGCCATATTTGTTACAACGTTTCGGCCGTTGTACGATCCGGCCTTCTTCCGGTGGTTGGAATGTCGAACTGAATTTTTTATTTCGCTCACTGGTGTAGACTTCTAGTACCACGTGCCATGTTTAATGAATGTCAATTATCAGTTATCTCTTGTTAAACGTTGTAATAAACATGGCGACAAAGATGAGGATAATAGTCCGAATAATGTAAATAAATACTCTTGAAATAGTCTGATATTGTCAATTGCAGATGAACGTCCTCTACTAAACTTGACCTTCAAGACTCGTGTCTTCAGTGCGGAATTTTAGAAACAATCGTCATATTGACTGACTACAAGTGGATCCTTCACCCCATATTCTGTTAATGTTGGCAGCAGTTTGAAAAACCTTCATAACCAAGCTCGAGCTCATGTAAAAAAGAAAATGCACCCTTTATTTTCCCATGTTCCAGACGAGGTCTGTGAAATTTTGATATAAAATTAACTAAGAGGACACCTTAATCATTAAAGATAAGTAATATGTTTTTTTTTATGCAGCTATTATTATATATTAGGGCATAAAACATTTATTATAAAACCGGGCCTTATTTTCCGAACAGCTTAATAACATAAGCCCATAATTATGGAGTACCCAGCGAAGATGAAACATCTAAAAGCGATAATAATCAATTAGAACAATTCATTAACCAGTACCTCAAAGCAGGTTATCTATGTATGCAATATAGATAGATATTGTGCTTGTGTATCCGAATGAACTAGACATGATTCTGCAACAATTGGGGACTATGGATTCCGAAGTAATTGTAATTTTCTTCTATGTGGCTAATTCGGATTGAATTTTCGATTCTGTGTCCATTTTTCCTCCAAATTTAAATTCATGAGCTGAATTGTAAATTAGTTATAGAGTTCTCATTGATTCTGAGGCTTAAACAGATGGCGACACAAATGCATTAAGAAGTAAAAGATGCCTGAGAAGAAAGGACTGAAAAGATTTACAAGGTCATAAATAGAGACGTTAAAAGAAATAAAAGCTGCCAGGATTTGATTCTGATGTGATAAATGCAAAATAAAATTCATCATTTACATGTAATATAAATAATAAAATAGTCATTTTCGAATATGGAGATTTTCAAAAATAGATTGTGAAATACTGAAATACATGACAAATAAAGTATAATATACACATTTTTATAAGATATGAAAATAATACATTTATATTCAATAAGAACATTTCATAAATATACGAGAAGGGCTACAAAATGTCAGTGAGACGAAAGGAATAAAAATAAAAAAAAAATTCTGCTGTTTGTTCATTTGGTCAGAGATTAGAAAGTGGGTCAGACCGAAAACTTTTCAGCACGCACTCATATACAGGGGTATGTCCGGTAAGAGTGAACTAATAATCAAAAATTAATAATATTAATTTTTTTATAAACATATAAAAACATATTGTAAGCATGTTGAACTTAAAAAAAAGAGAAAAAGCCTTCAATGCAGTCCAGGTAAAGACGACCCTGGCTGGATCATATTTCTAGTTCTTTATGCTCATTATATCCACAAAGATGGATCTTTTCATATTGTAAGGCCGCTTGTTAGGTTGCCTGACGAAGAAATCCTAAAAGTAATCTGGGGTCCAGGGCACATGATTGTAGTGGCACGTGACAGTGGAATTTCTGGTTCGGCTATTCTAGAGTCACACACATGAGTCATGTGGAAGCGAACAGTATCCAAATGGAACACGTAATGCCATTTCCTCGGACCGGTGCTTTACCACGAAGTTTAGCAAAACGAGGTCCTACAAATAGAATTAAGGTAGAATAACAAGGACTTTATTGTAAATGACAGCCAGGATCAAATAGAGATAACGTGAACTTAGTGTGCACCACCCATAATTTAGTTTACCTGGGTACTTTCTAGAAACTGGTTATATTTGAACAGCTGAGGTTCTTTGTTAGTTCTACGGGAACCAGGTGCCTTTTCGTATCACAGAGAAATGAGAATGTGAAAATTTGACGCAGGCCACGTAACATTAAGCCTTCTTCAATTTATGGCTCGCTTAAGATGTATTCTCAGATATCTGGAACATCCACGCCCCCCAACATATATATCGCGAGTGCGTGAAACTCGGGCTGTCCTTTGATTATAAACAATCTACACACACATGCGCGCATATATATATATATATATATATATATATATATATATATATATATATATATATATATATATATATATATATATATATATATATATAAATATATATAAATATATATATATATATATATATATATATATATACATATATATGATTCCCAAAAAATTTTCGCTTGAAGATGGAACAGAGCTTGGTACTTTAATTCAAATAATTATATTGAAGTTTTCGCCTCTTGTTTTGAAACATGAGAACTCTTATGTAGCGATGAAATCATATTTTTAAATAAATAATTATAATTGTATATATATATATGGGATAGACATGAACACACGTATGTACCCGTTCATATGTAAGACATAGTTTGCTAGCTTTCCTTTGTGCATGTATGTGTGTATGTGTGAAAAAAAAAGGGTGTGAGACGGAAAGATAAAAAGTGAAGAAAATTTGATGTGAAAGAAGAGTTATATATATATATATATATATATATATATATATATATATATATATATATATATATATATATATATTGGGTAATAGCTGATTGTCTGAAACAGTTGTCTGACAATGATGTATCAATGTCATCTGTACGAATTCGCCGGTTTGTAGCGGGTAAAATGTGCATGACGCTGACAAGAAATATGTGCAAAGAAAACTGGCGAAATAAAGTGTTACGCCGTTGATAGCTTCGGCAAAATATCTCAGAATAAAAAAGATAATGAAACAGCAGTAAAACATTTCGAACTAAATGCATAAATCTGTGGCGTAAAAGACTTGTGGACGGTGTGAAAAAGAAAGAGTTTTTTCTTTTTATCTTTTAGTTTTCAATTGTTTTTAAGAAGAAACTTTTTTTTTCTCATTGGCACAAAATTCAGAGACTTGGGAAGATCGTTATTTTCAATATGAATTACGTTCTTCTAATAATTTAATGTTATTTCAGCAAAAAATCACTATTTTCGTATATTTTACTCTGCACTGAATATTATTTAGAAATTCGTCTTTTAATCAATACATTATTAATATTGTTAAATTTAGGTTTCTGAGCATTTGTCAATATCTTTCCAGTTTCTTGCTAAATGGTTTCCTCTGGCAATCAAAAAGACGCGCATGTTTGATTCCTGTACTTTCATGATGGTAAACTTTTCCGTGAAAATGGGAGACGGGGTGGCATTGAAATAATTAAATGCAAAACGTGAAAAATAATTGGTTAGATTTATCTATCTTTATGTTAAGGAATATTTATCTTTCGTGCGGATATATATATATATATATATATATATATATATATATATATATATATATATATATATATATATATATATATGCAAAATTTATCGTTATATATTTTTGTGGGATATAGTCTGAAGATGACTTAAGTAGTACAATCTTAGTGAGCTAGAAACTACCTAACCAGGTTTCACCTAAATGAATCTTCAGAGTGAACTGAAGATCAATTTTGATCAGTTTATGGTTCACTAGGCTTTTTTTATACTCTGCTCTACTTAGTGTATTGAACATTTTTTTCTTATTTTACTCGATTGTTTTTTTTTTTTTGTTTTGACTAGGCATTACAGTGTTGGGCGGTTATTTTCGACCTACTCGGATGTTTTTAGTCTTTTCTTTTATTGTCCAAATTTTTCCCCAGATACCAGTTTGTTTAAATATATTTTTATTTTCAAATTGGATTATCCGTTTTTTTATACCAGTCGAATATAGGTATTAAAATAAACATTATATATATATATATATATATATATATATATATATATATATATATATATATATATATATATTTTTTGGAGTTTTGGAGGTTTTTTTTTTTTGGACTCTGAACTTGGATTCGGGACGATTGTTTTCGTCTCAATTACATGTTCTTAGTTCTTTTTTTTTTTCCCTTATATTTCCTTGGGTATTGGTTTGTTTATTTACAAGCCAAAACACCTAAGGTTTTTCCAGACGAGTATAATTACTTATATATATATATATATATATATATATATATATATATATATATATATATATATATATATATATATATATATATATATATATATATAATATAGTTTATACTGCTATATTTATGTGTAAAAATGCTAAATAACTAGGACAATATGTATGTATGTATGTGTATATATATATATATATATATATATATGTATGTATGTATATTAATCTATGTATGTATCTATGTAGGGAAATATTCTAGGTTTTACACGAATTTATTTGAATATAAATTTCTGACGAGCCTTCTTCAGGAATTATATTGAAGAATTTTTTCATCAAAGCTCTAATATATCGAATCAGATAGACTTGATATTTTTCAATTGAATAGAAATATCATGGAATGTATACAAAATATCTGCATTTGGTCCGAGAGTTCGCACATCTCAACGGGGAAATATTCATGCAGTAAAATTTCTTCTGATTTTCACTTCAACAAATAAAAAGTAGAGACAAAAAAAAGTAAAAGTAAATCTAATTTGTTTAATCGAGATTCTGATTTTGGCTTCAATTATCGCAGAGTAGAATGTCTTCATATCCATTTTTTAATGATTATTTTCTTGTTTGGAAAGACAGTCAATATCAATTAGCTTGGAATATCAAGGAACTATTCATGGCCATTTTATGTAAGATCTTGTATATTTTGTGCGAGCTGGTTTTATGGACTCAGGTATAAATTTTTGAACGCGTGAAAATTGCGCTTCAGCAGAAGAAAATATGATTGATTGTTTTCTTAAATAATAAGATGGCTCGCCAGAAAATGTAATTCAAACTTGGGTTTCTATTATTTTTCTCTTACTATTTTGGTTTTGGTCTTGATTTTTCCTCTCTTCCTTTCATGATATAAACAACAAACGTGTCATTCGCCGATGTTGATATATATTCGCCTTCCTTACAAAGACAAAGTTTTTCAAGATCTATGAAAATACATTCATTTCACCCAATTCTCTTAATTTTTTAGAAAATTTATTTAGAATTAGAGCGAGAAAGAGAGTACAACTAAAATATGTAGAAGAAAGAAGTATGCATAGATCGAAGCATGGCAAGGGTGTAACGGAAGACCATT
>CAHIKZ030000525.1:785000-840000 GCA_903632075.3 Acanthosepion pharaonis | reverse complement strand
TCCAAAGCATCAGTCTCTCTCCCTACTTGAAAAATGAACACAACACAATTTATTTCATTCTTATTTCTCCAGAAATGTAACCATATTTTTCACAATAAGTCCTATCTAGTAAATATTAAGAACCTGCTTTGTTTTTTTTTTCTTGTCCTTCAGGAATTATGTGCCTGGCTAAAAGCTAGAATTCTAAATACTGATTATCAAGCATTCATACGTTTTCCCAACTACAACAGCCTTGTGCCATTCACATTAACGCCTATTACTTTTCAATCACGCTATTAGTTATTATTACTATATATACATAAAAGAAAGAGATTATCGAGTACCAATTAAAGAATTAATTTTCATGGCGTAGTCATATCTTTTATATTCAAAATGCCATCTGTGTTACTTTTCAGTGTATCAGCGTATTCTCTGCATTGTTCGTGATTGCATCTTCTTAGCTGCTACGAACTTTAGACGACCAGTGGAAAGAAACAAAATATTTGCATCAAGGAAATAAAGTTTTGTCTTTTCTTTTTTCTTTCTTCTCTTTTGATATTTCTCCAAGCTTTTTTCATCCTCAATGTCAGCAACAAGTCCATAAATAAAATATATAGATTATGAAAAGGTATATTTGGGCCTTTTAGCCTCTTGGATGAAACTTACATTTTCTTATCTCCAAGGCGAACCACGGCGAATATTCGATTCAGTCAATTTGTAAATATGTGCCAATATTTTATTACTGAGAATAATCATTACTTAACAGTTGCTCTCCTTATTTCGGGAGTGCACGTTTCTACAATACAAGGAATTATTAATTTGATAAAATTGATATTAGGTTAGGAAGTTTTACGCATTAAGGTATATGATGAAATTTATGATGAAAATTATGAAAAAGGTGAGACGAAAATTAATAAACATCTCTCTCGATGCCTTGCTTACTTTGTACCTGTTGCGACATTCACACGAGGTCGGTTGAGCCGGATCCGTCAAATGAAACCTCCCCCTCAACCGAAAGAAAGATAAACAAGCGTAGCAGAGGCCGTATTCATTCGGCCGTGCAAATTCATAGTAGGATTTTCAATGGGAATTTGGATCTGAAAGCAGTCCCAACAGCACTTTTAGGATAGCTTGATCAGGTTTGATTTCAAAGTTTCCTTCTCGTTTATTAGTCGCAACCCAAGGCTATAGGACCCAGTCTGTCCTGCCATTTTACCCTGGGGGGAGGGGAGAATTTCAGTTTAAATATTTATTTGTAAGTCTTGAATAACAATACTATTTAATGTGAGTATATGAACGTTAATAATATCACGGAGACGTAGAATTACGGTGTTTTTGTGTCCAGGCGCGTGGTAAGACAGTTTGGAGGCAGACAGTCGTATATTTGCTAAGCTATCTCTGTGAGTGGTGTTGGCATCTCTGAGCTTTGGTTGGCAGTCCACCTAGTGTTAGTACTACGAACAAGATTCACTAGGGCAGGAATAATTCTATATCAACCAATTCATTTGTGTAATGATGGAAATATGCAATGAAATAATAAACTGCTATGGCAGTGAAGGGAGCTCTGATGGGCGACACGTGTAGTCATGGTCAGTCACGGCAGGTTGAGGATGGAAAACCAGGGACTTACTGACTGTTATTCTTCTCCTGGCAAATCACTGAATAATCAATCAAATCAATCTTCAAAAAGCAGGCGATGGAGCAAAGAAGATATGTGTGGTAACACTGGACAGAAAAACGTAATATCTGAGGTCGTCTTCTTGCTAATTGTATAGAATTGGGAATGTTTGACATTTTTGAAACTAACTTAATAATACAGATTTGAAAGATACGAAATAATAATTGGCTCACTTCAGAAAAGGCGGATGGCATCAAGACGTCGTTTCTGCCAACAAAAAAGCTAGTTGAGAATGGTTAGGTACAGTTGCTTGAAGTCCAATGTGGTGAAGACAATAAAATGTCTGGTGTTCTTGACAAAGAAGAGACTAGCGATAAGAATATGGTTAAGTCTGTCTCTAAAGATGACAATGCTGTGAGCGATGCAGCTGTAGAAGATGGAAATATGGTTGATAGCAACTAAGTCCCATCATGCAGATTGTGACTTGGATGATGAAATTGGTGTCATTCTGGTATTGTTACGTGTTATGGGACCTTACCCATAATAACATAATAAACTATTCCATATGTAATAAATAATGCGCCTCAAGAGGAAACAGAGAGTTTCAGTCTGAAGTCGGACGACTGGCTGACCGGCTGATCGGTTAAACTCTCTGCCTTCGGGCGGGGAGGAACCCGAACGAAGCTACGCCGAAGGGCGGAGTCTCTTTCGGGGAGGTAAACCGACCCGGAACCCGTTTATACGGGTGTAAAGGGCATATTTTTGGCCGAGCCCACGGGCTCGGAGATCCCACGTTAAACTGGCCTTGTGCCACATGATGCCCTCGTGGAGAGTGACTAAATACTGTTTCAGTCTGAAGTCTGGAGTGAAGTCCGCCAGGAGTCTGTCAGTCAGTCAAGTCAGAGGCAGTCCGAAACAGAGTCGCGTTCAGACAATTACTACTAAACCTGGTTGTTCGTACTAACATTTTCTTCTTCTCTGTATATATTCCTGTTTGTAATATATCTGTGTTATTCCATATCCGTATTCGAGTTCTTCTTTATTGGTTCTACCTTGGACTATCACCGTGGTACAAGGAACCGGACCATAACATTACGTTAGTTGTAAAATAATGTTCTAGTCCCTTTCAATATTCGATATATGGCAATTATGAATAGAGGGACGGCCAAAGTAAATATCGCATTAAATTATGTGAGGACGAGTAATATAACTAAAATAATGAATTTTCTTTTGAGCAGCTGAGTATTTGGTCGGAGGGAAGGGTCGAAACTGAGCGATGGTGAGAAGAGATCAATGGTTGAAACATAGACTAGAAGTCAATATATTAAAACTAAGGAATGATTTGAGCAACTATGCATAAGGTAACAGGAGAGAGACAGAGAGAGAGAGAGAGAGAGAGAGAGAGAGAGAGAGAGAGAGAGACATAGAGAGAGACTCGGTCCCATTAAACCCAGAAGACGCTACATAATTCTGGTTAGAGCTCTGGGGAATCTACATTGCTCACAATGATGAACCTACTTTCATATGAGATGTTGAAGGAAACCTATAGCGCGAGTCATAAGAACAATTTTTTACTATCATGAGCAAGGATGTTGAAGATCGTACAAGGACACTGTCAAACTGGAAAACCCTCCAGTTCTGATGGGATTTGGCGATTTGGGCTGAAGTAGTTTTCTATCTTGCATGATAGAATTGGACAAGCGTTAGTTGTTAATAGTGACCGTAATATTAGACGTTTTCTTATAAGGAAACATTTGGAATTGATCGACATTGATCAAATGGGTGTATTCCTGAATGGATGGTAAATGAGAGAACAGCACTCATTATGAAGGATGAGACCAAAAAACATTATGTTGGAAATAAGGAAAGAAGACCTGGAAAATGTGATACCCACAAGGCATATTCAATGTAAAATGGAAAGCGGAAAGCCGCCAATAGTCTACATAATGAGCTTGTGTAGTTGGTTGGCAGGACCAGTATTAGGAAGGATAACAAAAAGGCAGACCTTTACTAAGATTTACAAAAGACAGGAAATTATGATCGCACATGTCCTGAAGGAACACGATACATAAAAGAAGATGTTTTGTTGGGAATCATTTAAATATAGGAATACATTTCTATTTAAATATTATTTTTCATAAACATCGATATCATTTGAGGTAAAGGACACAGCTTGAGATTATTTTTAATTCATATTTCGATGTCTTAAAATAATTTATAATATTTATATCTGTGGGGAAAATTGTGAAAATGGCTTACCTCGGAAACGCGTTCGAATCTGCGCAGTATGCAAACTCTGGTCCTTCCAACGGTAAAAGAAAAACCAAAATGGCGGCTCCCACGTTTTATGCCGGGCGGTCTCGATTAGTTAACGCGAAATCTCGTTGTCTCGTCATTCGCATGCAAATCGTGGTCGGTCCGCGGCTGTATAAAGCAGGCTCGTTTTTGCTGTTTGAGACGAGAGGGCTTTCAGCTCGTGAGAAGGTTGGACGTGCGACACCGGGTTTCTTTCTGCCTACCTGTTATCATCAGTTGAATTGTTGCGTTACACACCACAAGCTATTTCGGCGATGGACAAGTTCGATCTAAAATTGATCCCAGAATTCGACGGCTCCCCCACGGGCCCGACTATCGTCGAATGGTTTGAAAAAGCCGAACGTGTTTGCAGGGTGTCCAAAATAAAGGAACCTGCACTAGTCATCCCACTGAGACTCACGGGAGGAGCCTACGCAGTATATCAACAACTCGGGGACGATGCTGACCTAGAAGAGATCAAGGACGCCCTGTATACGGCCTTTGGAATAGACCCATTCATCGCTTGGAAACAGTTCGTCAGACGACAGCTCGAGCCGGGTGAGACCGTGGATGTTTACCTGGCTGATTTGCGAAGGCTGGCAGTACCGTTTGGCGGAGCAACGGACCGCATACTGGGGTGCGCCTTCCTGGCAGGGCTTCCCGACGACACCAGTCGGCTCCTGCGAGCGTCTTCAAGATTGGACACACTGGGAATTGACGAATTGCTAGCCAGGGCCCGAAACATCTTGAAGGACACGGAACAGGTCGCGGCAGCCGTGCGAACGGCTGAGACACCGAGGGAGGGCCCAAAGTGCTACAAGTGCGGTGGACCCAACCATTTCTCTAGGGACTGCCGGAGCCGAAGTGATGTAGGAGGGAGCAGCAGACGGAACCGAGCACGACTACGCTGCTATCGCTGCAAAGAGTTAGGCCATGTAGCACAGGATTGCTCGGGAAACGAGTCCGGGGACAAGGTGCTGTCGCAACCCTTGCCCCCTTTCGGTCAGTAAATGCGGCATTGCCTGTTGTCAACGTGTACGTTGAGGGTAAACGATGTTCGGCGCTCTTTGACACTGGATGTTCCCGATCGATCGTTAGTGCGAATCGATGCGTGACATGGAACAGTCAACAAATCGAGATTCGGACGATTGACGGGGTGTCCCGGGCCTGTTGTGGTGTCGGGACTGTGTCAGTCCTAACAGATGGAGGGAGTCATGCCAGTCGACGTCTTGGTGGCACGTCAAAGGCCCCTCGGGTACGACCTGCTACTTGGGATTGATGCGATCCGAGCGTTAGGAGTCATCGAAGCCAACCCGCTGCCTGAACTAGAAGTGACTGGAGGGAGATTGAAAAAAGGAGACTTGTTTGGGTCAAAAACCCACGCGGCAAGTGTACGACAAAGTACGGCACTGGACGTGTTACGGAGGATCAGCCCGCAATCTGTGAGAGTTGATGGGGTGCCTCGTCACATTAAAGACTTGCGACCGGTGATGCAATCACTACCGCTACCGAGCGATGAAAGCGATTCTGAGTCTGGGAGTAGTGAGCGTTCAATCTGCCTTGAGTTAGACCTGCAGGGCAGTGATTCTGATAACAGCAGCCTCCCGGCGGACACAGTGTTTACCGACACTCAAACCACAGACGAGAACACGCACGAGGATGAAGCTTGTGTTATCCCCCTTCGGAGGGATAACACCTCCCTGCCCTGTTTGTGATCATGAGATCAGGGGGAGAGTGTGGGGAAAATTGTGAAAATGGCTTACCTCGGAAACGCGTTCGAATCTGCGCAGTATGCAAACTCTGGTCCTTCCAACGGTAAAAGAAAAACCAAAATGGCGGCGCCCACGTTTTATGCCGGGCGGTCTCGATTAGTTAGCGAAATCTCGTTGTCTCATCATTCGCATGCAAATCGTGGTCGGTCCGCGGCTGTATAAGCAGGCTCGTTTTTGCTGTTTCAGGAGAGGGCTTTCAGCTCGTGAGAAGGTTGGATGTGCGACACCGGGTTTCTTTCTGCCTACCTGTTATCATCAGTTGAATTGTTGCGTTACACACCACAATATCACTTGTAGAAAAGACCGCACATACATTTTTCTTTATATCTCTGCTATTATTAGATTTTAAACTGTTAGTATTTAATAATTGTCTTGAGGATCATTTCCGTATTACTTAATAAACAATAGAAAACAGACGCCTCAATTTATACTGATAAGAATGAATACTAGCTTAGACATTCCATAAAAAAATAAATAATGGAATATTACGTTAAATCGTGACAGTTATTAGACGGCTTCCGCAAATGAATTCTTAAATATATATTTTCTCATTATAAATGTTGTTCATTGATCTTTCAAAGGGTTTGTGATTTCATTTCCTGGTTTCGTAAAATTCTAAACGTACGCCATTAGCGGCACTGTTGAGTAGTATTATTAGTGCAAGTAGGATCTACATATTTCTTTTTCTTCATTTAGCGCCGTGTCCCTTCAGGAGGTTGGTGATCATGCCTCTCAACATCTTCCTCTCCCTTGTAGCCCTTAATAAGATTTGTCTTTTTACCAGCTCGAAAATCGGCATCGTTCTTCATGATGCCAAAATTCTATTTCTTCTAAACACACACACACACACACACACACACACACACACACACACACACACACACACACACACACACATATATATATATATATATATATATATGTAAATTTAGCAGTGAAAAATGATCTATGCATTTTATATTAACGGACAAATACCCTATTTAGAGCAATGTCGACTTCGTACTGTTCAAAGTACTCCAATTGGGACCCGACATATTATAACTACGCCCTTCTTTTTTTTTAAAATCATCTCCGAAATCCTGTTTTGGGATCGTTGTCAGCTGGCTTGCCGCTCTTTCTTTGATGTCACGTACATTTTGAAATCTCTTCACCTTAATGGCGATTTCGATTGTGTGGAAAACTAAATCCTCGGGATTCAAATCTGGATTGTAAGGAGAATTTGAGAGATGAACACGACGCTGTTTGCACCCAAATACGTGAACGAGACGTAATAACAAAATAGCAATCGAGGCATTTAAAATGGACGGAAACTTTACGGACACCTCTAGGCATAAATTTTTTCGTACTTTTTCCCACTGCCAACCATTCACTTGATTTGATTGCTGTCCAGATTCATTCAAAATTTACAGCTTTTCTGTTTTTGTTGTGAATGACTTTCAACGAATTCACGTCAGTAACAAAATTTTGAATGGATTTCCCAAATTGAATCAAACCAGTAATCATTCTGAAAAAGAAAATGATGCCTATTCACTGTGAAGACGACAACGACCACACAATTCACATTGGCGTCTCTCAGGATGCCTATTCACGCATACACAGTAATATCTGCGTGTCAGGGAAGACAGAATGAAATTCAATCTCATTCATAGTTAGTTTCCAGGTAGATTCAGTCTGTGACAGGCTCTTCTGCTGAATTAAATATCATTTTTTAATTAACAACTCTAATTTCCACAAACAGGTAATCGTCGAAAACCTGACAGATTAAAAAATTGTTGATAGTAAATTTCATCTTTGCGATACTCCGTAAATGTTAACTTGTACCAGACAGGTCTTGACCTTAGCAAAGCAATCAGCGTTGACATTATCATAACTACTCTTGCGTAATATGAATAAAAAGATCGCTCATTATTTCTGCTTTGAGTTTAAGAAAGATTTTAAGATAATTATCCTTTTTTATGCATCCCTAGTGCCATTGTTTGCATTACAGCCACTTAAAGATTTACTTGTTTAACGACCATGGACTTATGATCAATTATAAAATCTCACAAAATTAAAACATAAGAAAAAAAGCAACGAATCGGGATTAAAACATTGTTTGCGATTGTTTTTCTCTTTCTTCAAAATGAATTCAAGTAAAATGAATGAAGTTAAGAAGAAATCAGAACTGATTATATATTTACAGAATGTCAACCAAAGAATATAGATCTGATGTTCGAATTTTGTTTGTTGTTCAGTACAACTTTGCTGTGTAGATTTAGAAATAAATGCGAAATATTACAAATGGCGTCAAAGTAACATTCAAATTATCTGAAGCTGATTGAAGCATTAGAGGTAAATTATACTTGAAACATTAGTCAGGTACACGTTTTCACTTAGCGACCAAATCAATGGAACGGAATCCAGTCGTTAAATAAGGAGTGTCTGTATATTGGGTTTTATTAGAACAAGTTTCATCTTATTCGGAAATCAGTAGCATTACATAGATATTTTGTACAAATATCAATAGATTAACACCGTTCAGCTGCTTTCTGCAAAACTTTAATTCTTACTTATATCCTGAAGATTTGAAGTTAAGAAGTGAAATCTGAAAATTTGCTGACCCTGCTAAATGTAACAAAGTGTGAAAAAAGCAAATATTTTTGTGATTTCTCGTTAGATGAATTAAAAATTTCAAATGCAAACTTTTCTCTCTGTTTTGTAAAGTGAAAACGTTTTTCGTAAAAGGACAAAATAGTTCAAATAAAAAAAAATTATTTTTAGCCTCATTCAAATGCTGATATTTTTAACCGCTCAAATAAAGAGATTGTCGATAATTTCCAAAGGGAAACTTAAATTAATCGCCAACCTGAACCACATTAAAACTTCATTTAGACGAATAACTTAAAAATAACAGTTTTATATGCAATATATTCACAATTCAGCGTTTCAGTCATATAGCCAGTGTGACTTCCACTAGATTGCTTAGGATTTTGGATTTTTGCCTAAGTGATCTCCTAACATATTTTAATTGATTTTGTTAATCGATTCTTTTTTGTAGCGACTTCAATACTCAATGAAGTTTTCATATTTATTGTTTTTGCTTTACAAAGCTTAAACTTAATATCGTTTCCCGAGATCAATTGACATATTCTTTCATAATACGACGTTGGTTCGCATTTGATTCGCTTTTTATTTTATGACTGAAAAAAACTTAACCAAAATATGCTTTCTTGGCTTCTGTTGACCAATTCCTTTGTATAGCGAATTCGATACATACTGGATTCCCTGGACTTGTGGTATCGTAAGTGGCTAAAAGATTTCATTGTTTCCGTTAACAAAGCCCTCAACACAAAAACTTCAATCATCAGTGGATTCGTATTTCCTCTTGCTTCAGCATTTTCAAAATTGAATCTTCACTCCAAGTCTAAACTCTTCACTGTTTCATGATGAGCTGTTAGCATAAATCCTTACAGCTTTTTGCAATCTAGTCTATTGAATATTACTTCTTCTTGCATCAGAATTTTCAAAATAGAATCTTCACCCCAAACCTAATCTCTCGACTTTTCGTGATTTGATGATTAGGATAATTCCTTACAGACATTTGCAATCTAGTTTATAGAAAATTTTTTCCTCTTCCATCAGAATTTTCAAAATTGGATCTTCATCACAAGCCTAATCTCTTTACTGTTTCATGATATGCTGTTTGGTATAAACCCTTACAGCCTTTTGCAATCTGGTTCACAATAGAGACTTATTATTGTAATGAGGAGCTGGCAAATTAAAAGTTGTAAATATTATTAATTGACGTATAAAAAATAACCTACTGCAAGATAGTGCATGATTTCAGTCATTACAAACACTTGACAATAAACTCTTGTAGGTCGTCTAGAATCACCAGACGTGTTACCAAATGATTACTAAATTGGGTGTGGACCAAGTTGGACCAAGTAAAAAATGCCTTCTCCAGTGCCCACATTTGGAATACATTCATTGACAGATCAACACTGGGCATCTTGACGTGCTGTAATGCTTAGATTGTATCGCTAGAACAATTACAATTGTGTAGTGTGTTTGAGCCTCACTCGGTGCCCCATATGTTTGGCCTTGTACAACATCTAATTTACACTATTTACATTATTCAGACTATTGTCCTCATCTTTGTTGCCTGGGGTGGACTGGTCCAGTTCCACGTGCCATGTCTAATGGATGTCAGCGAGCGAAATAAAGGGTTCAGTTTGACATTCCAGCCACCTGAAGAAGGCCGGAGCGTATAACGGCCGAAACGTTGTGATAAATATGGCAACAAATATGAGTTCGAATAGTTTAAATAGTGCACATAATACCTCATCTCAGAAATATAGACAGATCTAATTTATAATTTGAGAATCACCCTTGCTCTATCGTCGGAACATGATAGGACTTATATGTAAGACAAGTTATTCACTTTGTTTTAAATTAATATATGATACAAATGTCATGGTTATCTTATTTCTTCTTAGAAGACGATGCCTTTATCCTTCAATCTTTACTAATAGATGTTAGGACAACCACTCTATGAACTTCATGTTGTGGAGGTAATGGTTAACAAGGGAGTTTCGAAGATCATTGCTACTGTGAGGTTAGTTTAATTCACATTTTGGGCCAAAATAAGTGAATACCTATATCTATCACTATGAAATCTAGTCAGCCATAATATAATCTAAAATACACGTAATTAAATAATTTAGTCACCCAATAAATTGAATTATTATAAGGTAGCCCACGAGGAATAAACTCACAAACTGGTTTTGTAAAAGTTCCTCAATGGTTAGAATTAGAATTTTATAAAGACTGATTTCTATGTTAAGTTTAATGAATAGTTTCAAAATATTTGTTTCTTTCTTCTTGAGGCCCCAAACTTCCACCATATTTGTTGCTTCTGATTGCTCGACACTGTGGTACAATTGATTTTACGTAAGCATTGTATTTATTTCTTGAGAGGGAAATACGAAAACTTCTACAAGTTCAAATTTCCCTTTGGTTATATGACACGTTTCGTCTGAGAAATGTCAGTCTTGATTCATTGTCAGTCTTGATTCATTGTCAGTCTTGATTCATTGTCAGTCTTGATTCATTGTCAGAATTAAAGTTCTCCAATTCAGTTTCTTTTTTTAAATCAAAATGGAAGGCGATATTGCCATTAATACACAAGGGAATATTAAGAGTGAAAGAAAATGAGAATACATTAATCAGAGACAGAACAATGAAAGAACATTTCCCAGGAAGACAGAAAATGGCGACTGACGTTGTATTTGAATTTTTGAAGATCGTAGTTGGCAGGGAATCAAGAAACCAAAAAAGAGTTCTACTGGTGAGAAGTGCGAGAAAAGAAACGATTAGAAGAGAACTTGCGGTTGCACTGACAATCTACTAGTAAATCTAATTTCATGTGGCCAGGGTATCAAGGAGGAAAACTCATTAGAACGATTGACATGAAAGAGATTGAATTCAAGATGCCAGGTTAGGACTGATAACATTACAGACTTTTCTTTGGATATAGTCGATAATCTCAAGATATATAGGAGGAACATCAAAAAAAGTTACAACAGCAATATTCAATGTACGGATTGTGAGGAAAGCATTTTCTAAAGATGGTGATGTGCAAGTTGCTCCAGTTAGGGTTTTTATATTAGGCATAGCAAACCGGCATTGCAAACCATGAATTTGATTGGTTTCAAATACTGTCTGTCGAAAAAATGTTCTTTAATATAAAATGTAAGTACCATGATGTGGGAAACTTCAAAATAAGAAAATTTGAATATATATTTGTGTTTGTATCGAGGCACATATTTATATTGACAATAATAATATTAATATATAAGTTATGTGTTTACAGTGAGATTAAATGTTATCTAAAGAGTGAAATATTTTTAGTGAAATAACTTAGATCTTAACTGAATACTCTTACGAATTATTTATCAATAGCTATGCACTTATGCATGTATATATAAACTATGTAACTATGAAATTTTGATTTCTTTTCTACGTCTGTACGGTATATATATATATATATATATATATATATATATATATATATATATATATATATGAAGAAATATAGTCTTGGGGTGTGCTGTATTTATGGGATAAAGTGCTCAATATCAGAGATAGAGGGAGGTAAAAAAACATAGAAGTCAAATACGATTGCGTCTAGCATGAAACAGACTGTGGCCTCTAAGTGTTGACTTCTATGTTCACTTTTATATATATATATATATATATATATATATATATATATATATATATATATTGACTATATTTCTAGTAGAAGTGTGCTCAGTGTTAGAGATAAAGCGTTTTTCCATATGCATAGTTTATATATATATATATATATATATGTGTGTGTGTGTGTATGTATGTGTGTGTATGTGTGCGTATGTATATATATATATATATATATATATATATATATATATATATATATATATATATATCACTCCATAAAAAAAAAAAAAATAATTTTATTATTACCACTCATGATTATAAAAAGTTTAAATGAAAAACGGGCTAGCTAACCGGTTTCGTACATCGCTCAACAGAGCTAAATCGAGGTAAATAGCGTAAATTATTTAAAAAAGTGTATTGGGGAAAACATTTAGATGGTAATTAGTTGGAGGCCTAATATAAAGTCCTTTTTTTGTTTTCACTGCCAGGCCTGTCTTTCTGTCTATACGTAAGGATGTTCTCCCTCAACATCATAATAGTTCGTTAATTTATTCTTTTAAATGTAGTTGCGGTTCGCACTACATAGGTAGAACGACACAAAGGCTGGATGTTAGAATAAAACCACATGTTCCAGCGAAAATCCGAAACCTTAAGTACACGCCCTCGGACATTTTGATCAATACATACGGGTCTTCCATCGCAGAACACCTAATAAGTAGCCATAATTGTGCTGTTAGTTTTACCACCTCTAAATACCACCTAATAGTGTTGGGGACCATCTATATTAAATCCTTCTCTATGTAAATAGAAGGACTTTGTATGAGGCCTTCAAATAATTACCATCTAAACGTTTTTCACCAATACACCTTGTTCTTTTTTAAATAATTTACTTTATTAACCTCGATTTAGCTCCGTTGAGTGAGGTTCGAAACCGGAAAACCAGGTAAGAAGAAACTCAGTTTAGTGTTTTTTTGTTTTTTTTAGATATTAAACATTTTGTGGCATGGACAAATATCCCATGCAATTTGGTCAATTTTGCACTTACATCCAGTATATCCATACTATCTATATTGAAAAACGCTTTGTCTCTGACATATATATATAATATATAATATTAGTGGTCAATATACATATATATATATATATATATATATATATATATATAAAATATATAAATTCCCAAGAGGATAGAATCCTGGTAGAACTCATTGTCCAGGACAGAGTAAGAATATGATATAAAAGGCTCAAACACTAATATGCCATGGTTATTATTTATTACATTGGAATCGTAATCACGATCCAATTCATCAGACCTACAAATTGAAAAAGAAATCGGATACTCCGGGTATAAAAAATAAAATTTTAATGAGGTGAAGGTGGTGTTTAAAATTTAACAGAGAGAAATTTTAAAGAGAGGGTTAAATAACGCTTTAAAAGAGTGAGATACAGATAAATATGAATTATTTTCAGATGCATAAATCACTACTGATTCGCTGACCTAAAATTAAAGTGAAAAAACAGACACCGGAAAAGTGTGGATACATTTTCCTTAAATAATAATAAAAAAAAGAAAAAAAGTGGAGCTGGTAATATACATACTTATATTTGATATGAAAAAATAATTTTAAATAATTTAAGTAATTCTATTATATTTACTTGATTTAAAAAGAAATATAGTCTATTAGTAATTAAGAGTAAAAATATTTTAAAATTCTAGTTAAATATAGCGTATTAGAAAGAGTCTTTAAGTATACAAGTACGAAGAAAATGCTGAAAAACATTTTGTCGTTAAAAAAAAACCCCAAAAAACCCCGAATGACATTCGTTTAACGGATGTCAGAATTCGTTGAAAAATAAACCCCTACTCCTAAGCTTAACCTCTTTTTCGAACGTAACTCATAAATGATACAACAATAGTTAATAAAAATGAACACGCAACCGCCCCTGTATGAAAGATTGGATTTCTCTGTATCCTTGGAAACAGGAAATTATGAATTTATATGTGCGTTTAAAATTCTGTAAATTTAAAAATCAGTTATTCCAAAATTCGCTTGAAGATGAAACAGAACTAATGCTTTTAATCTAATTATATGATTACATTTGAAGTTTTTAGCTTCAGTTTTTGAAACTTGTTTATTACTGTGTAGCGAAGAAACAATATTTAAATCAGTTAATTTATAATATTTATGCTCTGTAAATTTACATTGAGCAATGTTTTGTAAAAATAAAAAAAATATAAGGCGTTGGTTAGATCCAGTGACAGGACTCAATGAGTGTGAGTTCAATAGCCGGTTAAGGCATTGGAGAACTTTCAGAGGGAAATTAACAGGAGATAACTGATAACTGACATCAATCAAACATGGCACGTGGAACTAGAACAGTCTACCCCAGTGAGCGAAATAAAGGGTTCAGTTCGACATTCCAACCACCTGAAGAACACATCTATCCATACATAATTTTAACATATAAAAATAGATGGGCTGAATTAAACTCATTTGTGCTTAAAAAACTACTGAGGAAGAAATCAGTTAACAATATTAAAAAAAAAAAAAAAAAAACAAAAGACGGAGTGATTAACGCCTATATATCTATTAAGTCTACATATATACCTAGGTATATAAAAATATCAGAAAAATATAAGATTTTGTATATCAGTTATCTAGGAAAACTTTTTACCTACATACCCACATACCAACACATGGATAAAGTCTGCTGACACAAATTAAATAATGAAAAATATATAGAGCACCACTTAATCACAGACAATGATCTACATAGGTAACAATAAGAATCATTCCATTTAAATGTTATGTCCGATGTTAGAGAGCCAAGATCGAACTGTTAGAGGTAACAACACGTTATAAAAACGTGTTTATGTTTTAAAGCGTTTTATGTTTACATTTGGAAATGATCTCACTACGAAGACTTAGCAACTCATCTGGATTTTTATCTTTAATAATAAAAAATCCTCAATGCATAGATCACACCGATCACGAAAGTTATTAGGGGTTCTCGCTCTTGATAAGAATCTCCATTCGAAATGCGGGGTTAATCCCTTTTCCACCAGATCCCAGTAGTGCTTGGATAAGGAAGGTTGATTTTTTAGGTATCGATATTTAAAAGAGCGTCTGTGGTTGTACAGACGCTGCTTCCAGTTACCAGCGGATATACCTATGTATCTTTTTTTCTGGCTGATATTTTCTTCGGGGAAGATTGTAGCTTCTTATATTATATTCTCATACATACATTTTTCCCCGATTGGACAGTTAGCTCTACTCCTACAATTACAGGTGGGGTTCCTAGATCGAGTTTCACTATTATGGTATAGTTCTTAAGTATTTTACAATTGTGGGAAGATATAATTTTCTCCATATTACTTACACATGAATAACTAATTTTCAGTGTCTTCCTATTGAAAGTTTTATATAGTGGATGTTTACTATGAAAGTGCCTGTCTATTAACCTTAGGAAGAAACTTCCTATATCAATGTTGGAAAGCCTGTAATACGGTGGATTAAACCATATTACTTTCCTCTTTCTGTTTTCAGATCTATTATTACTATGATTTTTCAATTCTTCGTCATAGTTTAATTCCTGTTTAAAACCACTATTTTTGTGATCCTGGTTGTATGTAAATTTAATTTCATTAAAGATTTTCTGGCTAGAATATAGCCTATCTATTCTAGTATTTACAGGTTTGGGGATGTGACCTGTTACAGATTAGAGTGGACATTGATGTAGAAAGGTGCCTGATCAACTTTATGGAAGGGCTTAAAGGTCTCATTAGGGAGGTTGAGGGTGATATCTAAAAAGTTGACTATTTTAAGATTGGAAGATGTTTCAATCTTAAGGCCTAGGTATTTGAACGCTCTAATGATCTTCTTACATGAGTTGGAAGTCAAGGGACCATTGCTATTAGGGACAATGATTAAGCCGTCATCTCTATAAATTTCAAATTGGTTATGGTTAACTACTTTACTCAAAGTGTCTAAAAATATATATGCCCATTAAATCTGCAATTTTGAAGAGTCGAATGCCCCCTAGGTACATCGAAATTTTTATTATTATTTTTCACCCAAGTAGTGTCATTGTATGTGAGTATTGATCTTTTTGACGCTAAAACAATGTCCAGATCATATTTCGTGTATATCTTTTTGCGAAATTAAGTCTATTAAATAATAGTTCCTCCGAAATAGAAGGGTAAAAATCCAAGATCTCAAATTGGATGAAAGTAGCTTTCCTTTTATTGGGGATCTTTAGGGACCATTTAATAGTCTCTGTCGAGTCCTTCCAAAGATTGACTGAATGTTTATCCAGGATACATGATGTTATTTTCTGAAGAATGCTTTTAGAAATCAATCCCAACTCAGATTTTTTAAATTAATTAAACGGGATTGCAACCTATTGATAAAGTTTTGTTTATGATCTTTGAATAGAATATATGCATTTTTCTTATTAAATTTACTCATTCTGTCAGCAACTCCACATTTGTTAGAAAATTTGGAGATGTTTTCATTGATAGAGGATAAAGTGCTATTGTCTATGCCTTTCTTATAAGAGCTAGTAATTTTGTCAGTAATGTCTTTGTCATATTCAGAGGGTTTAATTTTATAGATATTTTTTGATTGGTCGGCTTTAATCCATAATTTTCTGGAGTTTTTTTTATGTTTTTAATGTCTTTACCAATTTTAGCTTGGATGTAGTTTGAAGAATTTTTTAACTTAATCTTCATAATTAAATTAAGCAAATCATCTTCGCAAGGTTCCAGCAGCTTGTTACAAGGTGGAGTTTTCTGGGATTTTAGGTTATATGTTTCATGATTTAGCTTTTGGTCACCTTTGGGATTTAGGAAGAAAAATGTTTTCCATCTCATTCTTTTGTCTAGGTCAATAATTTTATCTGTAAGGTAGACAGAGAAAAGATGCAATGAAGGTTTTTTTTTAATATTGTTAACGTTTTCTTCCTCATTAGTTTTTTAAGCACACAGTTTAATTCTACCCGTCTATTTTTATATGTTAAATGTATGTATGGATTGATGTGTGATTTTTCACTTTTTTATTTTTTACTTTTTGATTATATATATATATATATATATATATATATATATATATATATATATATATGTTGTATATTTGTTTAGATGAGTGTGTATATGTATGAATGTGTATAAGGTTTTATGTATATACGTTTGTGTGCACATATGTGTATGTCTATATGTATATGTGTCTATGTGTATATGTATGCATGAGTGTATGTGTATTTATATATGTGTGCACACATATATGTATATGTATGTATGTCCGAGTATGTATAGATATGTTGTTGTGTATGTGTTTTTGATATATAAATAGTAGGCCTTTACTAGATTAAATATTCTTTAATTTTTTATATGTTTATATTAAATTTATTACCTGTAGGTGATATTACTTGCTTTGTCTAATTATTCTCGATTACACATCAGTTCTCTTTCAAATGGCCTCGTTTTTAGTTTGTGCCGCCCCTTTTTTTTCTCTCATCTTCTCTTTTCTTGTATACATAAGCTTAGTAATGCAATGCAGACGAACAATTTTCCCATATACATCGGCAGTATGAATTGGCTGGAATTGAAGTTTAGATCATATCGTTTTTTATTGTGCGTAGTGTCACCACAAATGTATCCACACGTTTCCGGTGTCCGTTTTTTCATTTTAGGTCAACGAATCGGTAGTGATTTATGCATCTGAAAATAATTCATATTTATCTGTATCTCACTCTTTTAAAGCATTATTTAACTCTCTCTTTAAAATTTCTCTCTGTTAAATTTTAAACACCACCTCACTAAAATTTTGTTTTTTATACCCGGAGTTATATTTTCCGATTTCTTTTTGAATTTGTAGGTCTGATGAATTGGATCGTGATTACCATTCCAATGTAATAAATTATAACCATTGCATATTAGTATATATATATATATATATATATATATATATATATATATATATATATATATATATATATGCCAATGCACAATCTCATCCATTGAGAATCTAAATATGAAAAAGATGTATATAGATATAAAGATGTATATAGAAATGTGTTTAAAATGAGATGGAGACAATACCAAAGTTCATTCATTAATATTAGTAAATGAAGCCAAACATCTCTATCTAAATATTTTTGTCATTTAAAAGAAACAAATAAAACAACAACAATAAAATGGAAAATAATAAATAGAAAAAGAACCTGCGATGATCCCTGCCATTTATGCCTACATGAAAAACTACACATTATCAAGTTTCTAAAAATCCAAAGTTTATTAAATCAAAGAAGTGAAATAACGTTTTTTACGCCTTAAAAAACTAGTAATTTTAAATGGATAGAAAAAAATTCTATAAATAATTACACAATGCCATATAAAATGTATTAGCAGATTAAGTAAATTTCACGTATAAAACCTAAAAAAAAACCAAAAAAACTATAGAATTAATAATACAATCCAATCATATCTAAGCACACCTTAAAGAACTATCAACGAAAAAATCAAATAAATTAACACCAAAAAGAATGTAACTAGAACATCAGTCAGTAAGTTTTAACAAATAATAATGAAAACAACAGAGCCTGGGGGAAAAAGGTCATTGTAGCCAGACAAAAATCGCCCAACCAACCATTACACGACACCAAATAACTGGACATTCATAATTTCATCATCACAGTAGTGATCCCTTGATGACGAAAGAAAAAATCCTACGTTAAACCTCCATTTCTAAACTATAAATGAATAAAGCATTTCTTCAGTGAGTTATTCTAAAACATCGCCTAAGAATGAAACTGTACTCTAAATTTTAAGTTTAATATTGAAATTAAACTTTACTACTTGAGTCAAGTCTCGAAACAGTAATTTCTGTGTCATATTTATATTTATATATATTTTTTTTAATTAATTTTAATTTATCTCAAAACATAAATACTAAACAAAAGTATTCTATTCTTTCCTATTACATCAATACACACATTATATATATATATATATATATATATATATATATATATATATATATATATATATATATATATATATATATAATCGACAAGGAAACATGCACAGCACTTACACCCACAAACATTACACCTGCTCGCTTCTATCACCTTCCTAAAATACACAAAAGCAACAACCCAGGAAGACCAGTCATTTCATCGTTCAACTGCCACACGACAAAAATTTCCAAGTACATAGACCATTACATACAACCGCTAGCTAAAGAGGTAAAATCCTACATCAGAGATACAACAGATCTACTGAACAAAATTAATCACATACAAACAGTTCCAGAGAATGCTATTCTAGTGACTATGGACGTTAGGTCACTCTATTCAAACGTTAAACACATCGAAGAGCTAACCGCCCTTCAGGAAGCACTTACTAAAAGAAGAAAACAAGATACCCCCGCAGAAGTTATCATAAAACTCATGGGGCATGTCCTTACATTGAATACTTTCAACTTCAATGGAGCACACTAACTTCAAATAAGAGGTTGTACCATGGGCACCATTGCAGCTCCATCATATGCTACAATATTCATGGGAAAATTTGAGGAGACCCATATCTATCCCATCATTGGTAGCGACTGCGTATTCTATGCAAGATCAATGATATATTCTTTGTATACACGGGTAGTGATGACAAACTTACCCAATTCCTTATGACCCTAAACACAGTGCACGACTCAATTAAGTTTGACTATGAAAAATCCACATCAGTAACATTTTTAGACACCCGCATTTACATAGATGAAAACAGGAAACTACAAACGACACTACACACTAAAATCACCGACACCCACAACTATCTACACTTTAAGTCTTCCCACCCTAAACACCCCAAAGAGAACCTTCCCTATTCACAAGCACTTAGACTCAGAAGGATATGTTCCAACAATGAAGAATTAAATAAACACATTGAAAATCTGGAGCATCAATTCACAACACGTGGCTATAAACAACACCTAATCAAGGAACAAATAAATAAAGCAATTTCCACACCTAGAGAAGACACCCTAATATACAAGATTAAAAATAAATCTAGCCGCATCCCTCTAGTAACCACTTTCAATCCCACTCTGCCTCCACTATCCCAAATAATCAAACGTCGCTGGGAAATACTACATCTCAAACCAGACCTAAAAAAATTGTTTAAGGAACCCGGTCTTCTAGCATATCGTAGACCTAAGAACCTAAAAGAAATCATCGGTAGTAACCACATTTCAGGGGACAAGGTAATCTGTAATAAACTAAGAACAAAAACAACAGGATTTTCCCAAGCATGTAACAACAAAAGAAGTTTATGTTGCAACCATATTAAACACACGAATTCATTCACTAGCTCAATCACTGAATCTACTTTCAAAATCTACCACGATTCTAACTGTAGAAGTCATAACATAATTTACCTCCTAGAATGCACACTATGCCAGAAACAATATGTAGGAAAATCTGATGGCCCTTTCACTACAGAATTAATAATTATCGCAATCGAATTAAGTCGACTCCCCATGAAAAATTATTATCTGTAGAACAACATTTCCGCCTGGAAAAACACGATTTCAAAACCCATGCCATATTCACTATAATTCAGAGCAGATAACATTAGAAAGATTTTAGAGTTCCATGAAAATAAGTGGATATAACGTCTAAAAACACACTATCCAACCGGGCTAAACCATAAATTTAACAATATTGATAGTACTAATATATAACTTTACAAATCAAAACCTACCCACATTTCTCACCCACACAAGACAGAAATGCGTATGGAGGTGTTGAGGCCTCACACTTATACACCCCCCCACGAATATACACACTTACACACATCATACTCACGCACTCTCTAATGAGCCAAATGATAACACACACCCACAGTAATACACATACTCACTCACTCCCTAAGAACCAAATAACACACACACAAACACTTAACAGAGACACATCCCCTCTCCAGGACCAATAAAACTGTCAAACTGATCAGGGGAATTCAGAGAAGCATAGATCCATACAGCTCTTATCTCAAATAACAACTTAAAAGAGACTGTTTGACCAAGACAAGGAATGTTAAAAGATTCATGTTAAAAAGATAAAAAAACAACAACAAAAAAAAAACAACAAAAACAAATGAAAACTACAGACAAATGTTCATTTTCTCCATCAAGACATTCATTTCTGTAGTTTACTGCTACCAGCAAGCCGAAATATTTCTCCTCCAGATGATGGCCATTTTGGCCGAAATTAGTCGAAGAATCTAAATGAAATAATAATAATAAAAAAACGAAAGAATATTAATCCCAGTGTGTCTGAAGATTTTAACTTTTTAATATTTTTTTTATTGTTCAATATATATATATATATATATATATATATATATATATATATATATATATATATATAAAACTAGTTGATTGTAGGGTCAACAGCTATTTTTGTAAGTGCTTACTATGGGAAAGCGATTTTCGAACATTTACACCCACTCAATCTTTTCTATGTCACTCTTCGTGTTATGCCAATAAATAAGATTTTCTGAAGATATCTGGTAGCAGGAGAGAGCCATGGAGAAGAAGGGAGGCAGAGTTTTCACAAGTAATATTGTGCAATCAGTAGAATATTTTTCGTTAATATGTCACGGCTTGATTCTTTCTGTGCAGTCCTTATATTTACTGATAATTTTGGCTATTTTTATTGTAGCAAATCTCAATTCTATTTCTGGGTTATAAACCTGATTATTAACCCTAAATTAATCCATAATTTGAAGTCTTGCTTAGATTTCTTTGATTTCGACTCAATATGAGTACAACTTTGGCTTACCAATATAAGATCAAGGGTTAGTCCCATTTAAAATCTTCCCCAGAAATTTTATCCGAATAAATAAGTAAACGTGACTCGGTTCACATTGTCTACAGTTGACAAATGGCTGCACACACCTCGCGATGGCATAACCAGTGTTACTTTGGCATGAAGTTGTCACTCTTTATTTCAAGTTGATGCAATCCGTTCAAAACTAAAATAATGCCTATCTCCATTTGAATTCAGATTTATTTGTCTGCCCTAGAAAACAAACTGGATTTGTTTATACCATTTTGTCTCTAGGAAAATGTCTAATCGCTATGATACGATTGTTGATAGCAAAACAGTGGTGGATTATGTTGAATCACTTGTTAGGTTTGAGGCTAGGAATGAAGGTTGATTTATAAGTCTATCATTCTTTGAATGTTGTTGCCATATTTGCTATGGTGTTCTTGCTATGTATGTAGAGATTTTCAATAAAATCCAAGTAAGAATCTGCAATGTTATTCGTCCTGAACTGATATATCGGCTTCACTCGCTTTTGTGTGAATAGTTGAATGGTAACTGTTCTGATGAACTTTACTCTATTGTACCTAGACATTATGAATTTAAGCGCAGTACTAGATTGGCGGTGAGGTCTCATCAATTTACAGGTAAAATGGCAAGATATAACCGTAAAGTCTATACTAACAATTTCTTCTCTTGCACATCTCGCTCTTTTCTGGTTTCTTGTGTTACAGTTAACTTTGATCTTTAAAAATTTAAATGCAATATCAATCGATATATTCTGCCTTCTTAATTCTTCTTCTTGTATTGTTCTCTCTCCTTAATATTTTTGTCATATTCTCTAATACTATGTAACCCTTTATGTCTTAGTGGCTTTATTGCCTTGCTTGTGGTGAAATGATAAAAAAAACAATAGGTAAATATTCTGAATAAAGACTTGCTCATGTAGATAAAAGTGTTATTTCCATTGTCAATCATAATAAGACATAATCTGCATATATTTAAAGGGTCATTCAATTCAGCACAATGTATAGGCTCCATATTTTGGTATGTTTTTTTCTAAAATTTTATCAATGTTTTTATCAGACTCAATATTCGGATTTTTCCTCGTCTTTGCAGTTATAAGCAAAACATTCTCGGCTACAATATTCCTTGACTTTTCCCAGATGCTCGTTACATCGTAACAATAAAAAGCTTTAATAAATTAAATAAAATAAATAATAAGTAATAATATATTTAATAAATAAAACACTTTATATCAGAATTCTAGAACACAACCGACTGAAGAATGGATGAGCCAGAATGAGGTGCTATAAGAACATTGATCAAAAGAGTATGCCAAAAAATATGGAATAAAGGAAATATTAATCTTAGAAGTTCAGAAATTGCTGGAAGACCGAAGAATGTATCAACCAACGCATCGTGTTAAAAATGAGGAAAATAGAGAAGTATTTGGATTGAGAAATTAATATCTAAAAGTCACAGACGTGTTAATAATTACTGGAGTAGTGGAAACAGTTCTAAAGACATTTGCAAGCCTGTAATAAAGATTCTAGGAAGAGCGAAGACAATGGCGTGAGAAAATTAAAAAGTTCGCAGGAAATCTGAAGAAACATCATATCACTTGATCCTCAGTGAATCGCTTTCAGATAATTCTTGTAGAAAGTTACAAATAATAATAATAATAATAATAATAATAATAATAATAATAATAACAGTAATGTGATATTCTCTGAACGTATTTCCTTGGCACTGAAATATTCTTAAGAATATGAATTTCTCTATAATCCGTAGGCAATATAAGACTGCGAATAGATGCGAAAGAATAAAAGTAAGATAAGACAGAGTGATCTCTGCAAACACCGGTGAGGAGATAATCACTGTTGATAGCTGTTGTGTGAAGCTAATCAAGTGAAAGTTTCTCTTCGAAAAGACTCAATAGAAATCATCTTCAATCAACCAGGCATCGATACATCGTGTCATGTTATTGTGGAGCCATTCACATGGAGACTATTTAAATGGCATCCATTTCTTAAGATTAGTTCCCCCTGTCGTTCAATCGAACAAAGATGCAACCGCATCTCGTTCACTATTCAAGGGGGAACATATATGGTCCTCTGAAACTGTAGACATATGTCGAAACTTTTATCAGTGGAAGGAAGCTTTCATTTAAGAGAGGGAATATATCAGTAAACGAAGATTTCCTATTCGTTTGTTTTAATACTCTCAGCTTAGGGCATTGTCTATTGTGGATTGTTGCTAGTTTTGAGGGTCGTTGACAAAGAATTCATTCCATTCTGAAGGCGTCAAGATGAGATGTCGTGGTGCCGAAATTAGATTAGATCAACAACTGTCTCATGAGCAATTACAATCAATAACAACATAACGTTCTCGAAAGAGATTCGTTGAAAAGTGGAAAAAACATCGACATCGTGCTTACACAATTTTCACCGTGCACTTGTAAAATAATAAAAAAATTATCTTTTTAAGAAGATCGTGATAAAAAAAAGTGCGTATGACATTATTATTTACACTATTTACATTATTCGGACTATTGTTCTCATCTTTGTCGCCATATTTATTACAACGTTGGAATGTCGAACTGAACCCTTTATTTCACTCACTGGGCTAGACTGTTCTAGTTCCACGTGCCATGTTTAATAGATGTCAGTTATCAGTTATCTCCTGTTAATTCCCCTCTCCAAGTTCTCCACTGCCTTAACCGGGTATTGAACTCACACTCGAATAATGTAAATAGTGTACATAATACCTCATCTTAGAAATATAGACAGATACATTATTATTATCACTTAATTTCTTTTAATTTCCAGTATTTATCATGGTATATCGGGATCTTTTTACACCCACCCACCCACGGACACACACACGGACACACAGACAAAGTAAAACACATGATGTATATTTTAGCAACAGTTTTTTTCATTTAAGATAGTTTTATTAAAGACCATAGATAATTGTTTTAATAAGGTTTAGTAATTATTCCTTGTTTTTTAACAACGGATATTTGTTTCCAGTAAATGTAAAAGTTATCCATATATGTAATGGCTTTCAACATCTTTTGTCATTTTCATGTACGATAAAATATCATGATTTTAAAATCCCAGTAATCATTCTTGGATTTGTTTTTCCCATCATGACGTTTGGTGTTTACAACGTTATAAATTTAAATCATGTTTTCACCGTTTTGTTGATATTGTTTTCGGGCTGTTTACAACAGATATGAAGCCGATTGCGGTATTAAGTAAATTGGGCTAAATGAATTTATTTATTATGGAAGACATTTAATACACCAGGCTGATTTTTTTTCATTTAATGCAAATTGTTTTATTCTATGAATATATCTTTAAGTGAGTTTTTAGTCTTTTTTGCAGTTTATGGTGTGTAACGTGTTTTCTAATATTGCTAAGAATGATGGCCTTATGTGTGTTAGGTTGATAAAAATGATTTTATATATCAGTAGTGTCTATTACATATTGGGTTAATTAATTTGGAAGTGTTGTTGTCTTTACCCAAGAGATATAAAGAATTTTTTTTATTAAACTTGGACAATCTGCAATCTGTTAACGAATATATATATATATATATATATATATATATATATATATATATATATATATATATATATATATATATATATATATATATATATATGAAAGTGAACATTTATATTTACACACGCTCTATCTCTGATATTGAGCACTTTATCTCGTAAATATAGCACACCTTAAGAGTATATTTCTTTTTATATATATATATATATATATATATATATATATATATTCATTTCTTCGTATATATATATATTACATTAGTCTAACCTATTTAATAGGGTTTGCGGGCATTATTATTTTAACTGTAAAATTAGAAGGCATTATTCTTTTATATAAACAGTGAATTTGTATATATTTATTGCTATTATTATGCGATATGCATCTACGTATTATTCGTCCTGGGTATGGCGATAAACGACATCCGCGTCCCAGGTAAGATGATAAACTACGTCCAACAGCAAGGCCTCTGATCAGTAGGTTTTCAGGAGCGTGGAACCACCTCTTAATTGCTGGCCTTCCCAGTTCCACCCTGACCCGGGGTGGTAGCACCTGTTAGGGTCCCAGCTATGGGAAAATAGTTAACACCGAAACTGAGGTAAAAATCATTATGAAAGTGTAAAAATAGGTTTTAATACCAGAGATATTTTGTAAAAAAATTATTACGAGAAATAAATTTTTGAAAGAAAAAAATTACCATCAATTCGTTTTTGAAAAACAAAAATATTACCAACAAAAAAAAACAAAAAAACAAAAAAAAACAACTGACCCATTGAAGTTGATATGCCGTAAAAGAAATCAAGCCAAACCAAACCTACGTATTATATTCTTCGTCGCTATTTTCTATTATATATCAATTTGATACAGGAATATAAGTTTGCTATGTTATTTATGTCTTAATTATGCGTATTTCTTATTAACGTCCAGCTCATTCAAGGTTCAATTGCCAATCCAGAGGGAAGGTTACTAAAGACAGTTGTTTAGTGACCGGTAAGAATGAGAAGCGCAGATAATATGTGAGAGATAACGTTTAACCCTAGACTTGAATAGATTAAAATTGTAGTGTCCTGGAAGGCATTATTCTGGGACTCTTTTTCTTAGTTGGGAACGTTAGAGTTGGGGAGAGTAAGGAATAAAGCTGCGTTGAATATTTTCCATAGAAAAAAGCTGTAGACTAACTCGAAGCATGCACTTTATCATATGTGGAAAAAGAGTTGGAAGATGGAAAACGATTCATCACCCACCAGGCCGTGAAAGAATGGAAAGTTCAAACTGGGAAGCTCCTATCCATATATGACAGCATTTTCGACCTGATCTGGTGATTGTAAAGGCAGGCCATAGCAAGTGGGGGGGGAGTTAGGTACTTACTGGAGCAGTAGAAAGAACCGACCATTTTTTCAGCATTTTTACCGATGGATCGTACAAGATCCATTTGAGGTCTGGGATGAGCTGAAGTCTGTAATAGGAATTAAAGGGGAAAGGAACCTCCCTGAGAGGAAACCCATTCGTTGCGACAGACAAAATTTCAGGGGCTGCTTGCAGATGATAGAACATTACATGTTTGTTTTTGAGCTATTGAATGCGACCAGACAATTCTTCATACATTGAGTTGTTGAATCTCGGTCAGAGGAAAGATCAGCTGTCAGGCTCGGATCTTTAAGATTTTTGGAGGTGCACCAGTATACCGTTGCATCATACGCATAGATATTTACAAAAGCTTCTTGTATGTTCATAGGGAGATCATTAATATAAAGCAGGAAGAGGGTTGAACTGAGAAGCGAAACTTGGGGAAATGGTTATTAACAGCTTTCAGGGATCTACCTTGAAGGGAAGATTCTTGCAGTGATTCCATAACTGAAGTATTTACGTAGCAACGCTTAGTGCCATGCCTTGTCGAACGTGAGAAATATATCAATGATTCTGTGAATAATGTCAGGATATCAGCGATAAACAAAATAGATCGAATTTCATGTTGTTTCACGTCCTTGACGTTGTCTCTGTTGAGGTGCTCGACAAGCTGACTGTTGATTATTGTCGTTTCAGAATTTTCTAATGACATTGAAATGTTTTTTTTAAAGACGACATAAAACGTACTACGATTAAGCTTTTTATTTAATTGTTGTTGTGTTCGAACAAGTGTTTTCTTTTCTCGAGACAGACTATGTGGAAATTGTCCAGATGTTCTATAATTCAGAACATTTTCGGCTATACTTTTAGCCATTATATGAGATTATTTTTGCTTTTTAATTGGGTGTATGGGATGTGTGTATGTTTTTAGAGCTATAGGTTTTATTTTCCGAGCACAGTCAGCACATTGTGGCCGTGTTTGTAGTTAATATTATTAAGTGTTGGTTTTTTCTTTTTTATTATTATCCATTATTTTTAAACTTTTTTTTTTACATGTGAATGAGGTTATTATGTTTGTATTTTCTACTAGTATGTTTCGGATGGAGTGTGGTAAGTTTGTGTGTGTGTTTAAATGGGTTCTAATAGAGCTGTGGTCAGATAGGTGTAACGTAAGGCGTCTGGATAAGCATTGGTTGTGTCACCGATGTAATTATTTATGAGTCCGGATTGATCAGGAATCCTTAAGGGCATTTTTACTCATAGATAATGTTCGTTCCTTGTAATTTTGATTTTGCTCATCGGTTGTTATTGTTGAGAATGAGATTAGCTGTTTTAAAGGTTTTGTATAAAATAATTAATTTGATTTTTTTGTTCGGTGAAATTCTGTGTGGCTGCTACATAGCAGTTTTACAGAGTGGATTTCGAGCGGTTTGTGTGCTCCTTGGCTGTGCTGTGCGCAGCCAGTTGACGGGGACAGGACTTCTATTTTTAGAACACTTTTAACACGATGTCTCCTTTACTAAATACTGCGAAATTGATATTTGGGAGAATAAAGTTTAATACGCAGTACCTGCTTAATGACGAACTGTCTACGACTATTTGACTTGAAAAGGATCCTTGTATTATCAACTAGAATATTTTCTTTAAAGGTTCTTGGAAGTTATGTGTCAATAACCGTCTGAACTCCACACAGCAAAACTACTATGTAGCAGCCACACACAGAATTTCATCCAAAACACATTCTTGATAATGGCTTGAGAAGTAACTGAAAGTATAACTATGGACAATTCCTAGATTTTTTAAATCCTGAAAAAAGGAAAATTTTTAGCTTGCTGGAAAAATGTAATAAACGATTAATTAAATCTTCCTTTTCGTCCATTTTTAATGAAAGATATATATATATATATATATATATATATATATATATATATATCTACCTGAGGTCTATTGTCTGCTTCGTCTGTGGCATTTATTTGCATCGACTGAGTGTATCAATAGTTCTGAAAAGTGTGAATGGTTCTGCAGAAGCCCTCACAACTTTATTCAAATCACTTGTGTGGGTTTTCTGGCGCTTTACCTTGATTCGTTCATTCTTATCTAACTTGTCAGCTGTCAATATACCTCAGAACACCCTCGAGACCTTAGCCTTGCAGCGGGCAGAATGGAGATCAACGTGTTTTAGTGAACTCGGTAGTTTTAAATCAGCTTGTGTGAATCGTCTTCGAGAGCAAGATCTAAAAGATCAGACAATTTAACGGTGATCTCATCCCACACTTCTTACTCTTGCTCTATATGCGGCCTCCTTTGTAAATCACTAGCGGGTCTTAAGTGCCACTTAAGATTATCGCACAAAATTTCATAACTGAATCAATTAAGTTGTCAGATCCTCATACGTCGAAACCGACGGGAGGAGAGTCAGTTTTATATATATATATATATATATATATATATATATATATATATAGAAATGTAAAGATAAACTCTCTGAAACATAAATGAACAACATTAATAGCAGAGATATAACAGAATGTGCGTTCGGTGTAGTTCACATGTGGGAGTAAAATTACGTTTGTGTGGAATGGCAAAATGTTCGGTTACACACTAAATCTTTCACAATACTTTATACCGAGTGGTGTCTTTTTGAATTAGGCAAAATTTAGAATCCAGCCGACGTTAATGGCCTCAGATGTGATGTATTAAAGAAAATCTGTACTAATTTGACTGATATTTAGGCAACACTGTTAAATGCGTTCCAAAAGTCAAACAGTGTATTAAGAAAAGTGTGATAGTGTTTGTGTGTGTGGAGAGAGAGAGAGAGAGAGAGAGAGAGAGAGAGAGGGTAGAGAGAAGGGAAGAGGCTCCAGAAAGACATGGAGAATAACCTAGCCTACCTATAAAAAGCAAAATTTGTAAAGCACTTCAAAGGGCAGAAAGTTGCCGAGAACTAGGATTGCACACGTTCTGAATGTATCCAAGCAGAAGAAGAAGAAGAAGAAGAATTAATCGAATTCTTTTTCCTTCTTCTATCGTCGTTATTTAATCTTTGAAAATGGATCTTGCAATCTATCTGATGACCTCTGTGGAGAAAAGCAGAAAGACGGTATATAAATCGAGATCTTTACTTATCTTTACTTATCTTCGTTTCGTATCTAGCAACAGATCTTTTCATATAAGTTCATTCGACTTGGAATTTGTTTCTGATATCATAGCCACTTGTAGCTGATTTCTGAATTTACAAGGAAACACTTTAATACACGGTTTTTCACCAATCACTTCAGGTTTCTTGACACTTTATCAAGGCACAAAGCCGATAATTTCTGAGTAAAGTGCTCTGACGATGATTACGTCAAATCGGTGTGTTCTAATAGTTGTAGCGAAAATCGAAGCATTACACAAGAAGGTCGAATGTTTGAAATAATTGTTGTTAACATATATACACTTAGCCTGAAACTAAAACTGACTGCAGAGATGTTCTTCAGCATAACGCAAACTACATGGACTTCCTGGAAATAATTATACGTCAATGATCTCCTGCTAATTACAGGGATGTAAATGCATTTGCCTTTAGCGAATGCTTTACATTGCATTAAGTCTTCTTGCTGGCGATGATGACTGCGTATTTCTCACAAGAGTTAGTAATTAGGGTTGAAGCAGAAATCTAGATTTTGAAGGTTGATTTTCAAGACCTGTAGTTAAAATCCTTTGTTTGAAGTCAGGCGCTAGATAATCTTACTATCATAATTGACTTTCTTTAAAATACGAAGAATTCAATAAATATCAAATATTTTGATGCCTAGGTGCCCAAATAAAACATTTAATAGAAAAAAGAAGATATAATTTCACAGAATTGGTGAATTAAAAAAAAACAAAAAAACAATTATCGTGAGGGCGCGATTGATATTTTCCTCTTTGAAAAGAAAAGTTTTAAAAAGGTTGGATGACGTCAGACATTTCTTTATACAAATGAGAAAATCGAATAAGGAACTAGAGACATAATAAATCCTCTGAATCTGAATACACTTTGTGTTTTCTTTGTTGTGTATGGTGAAATAAATTCATTGCTGAAAAAGGAAAAAATGTTATTTGTTGGTAATCACCTGCAGGTGTGTCAGTTTACATTTACCTAGAAATTCTAATGTCTTAGGAATATGTATGTGTGTGTGTATTTATTCGACTCTGCCGTCGAATTCGACGTATGAGGGTCAAACCGATCAGTTCCTAAGAACCGATACCAGCACATAAGATTTAATTCTAGTGGTGAAGGTTTTGTGCAGCACAATCCACACATTTTGAAGGGCCGAATGTGCCACAAGGTCCCCAAACGACCCTCCGCAGGTTTTGAATACAGAGTTGTCCTTCTCCTAGACCAGTTGACATCCAAGGCTATAGAACCCAGTCTGTCCTGCTATTTACCCATAGCTGAAGAGAGAAGAAAAGGGTTAATAGGATTCCCAAGGGTATTAGTGAATGTAATGGATTCGACTGGAATTCGAACTCTGCTCTCCGATTCCTCAATCCAAGCCGCTATCCACTATTCCATCGTGCCTCCTCTTATATTCTTGATGTATGAATAGGTTCAGATTTTGTCTCGAAGAAACATTTAATATATAGTTTCAACAGCGAGAACAGAATAATTATTAAAAACAGTGTTATTTAACAGATGTAGACATAATACCTATTATGTCATCTGCTACCTGACGAGCTTATTAGTTTATTTGTGTTTTTTTCCACTGACCTCGGATTTTTAGTGCAACCATTAGCAGTTAAGCCCACCCACAGCTTTTTTTTTTGTTCATTGGCTGTTTTCTTTTCCCCTGTGATGGTGTGGTTATCCACGGATTTTTAAATACAATTATTTTGTTTTTCTTTTTTTACCGTGATGCTTTAAGTTTAAGGGCATGGGTTATATGAAAGTGGTCCCCTCTTCATTCATTTGCGTCGTCCGAAGATATCGTGAGTGTAAAACTCGGGCATACAAATAGAATCAATTTTATAGGAATTATAGTCGATAAGCGTTTTTGACTCTGTTTAGATAATCGAGACATTGAGCACTTTACTGATTACGTAGGTGTTTCCTTTAAATATTTTTCTTCTTTTTTTTCTTATCGCTATCCTTCTTCAAGACTTTCTCTTGTTTAAGGGTATTTAGGTCTATTGGCAATTTGTCCGTTTGGTTCCACCAACTGTTTTAGTTTTTCTTTAATAATGATATATATATATATATATATATATATATATATATATATACTATGGAAAGAAGTATGACAACTGGAAAAGTACTTCATAAGATGCATTTCGTCCTTCAGGACGTCATCAGAATAAATTTGTATTTACGTTAATTCGATTACGCATGCGCCAGAAAGAAATGTGAGAATTTTAAATTTCGTAAGAACCTGGACGCAAATTGGATAATCTAGCAATTAAAGAACTTACTAAAAATTAAGAGAATTCTTAGCATTTATGGCAAATATTCTATTATCACAAGACAAAAATTGAGGAGAAGAGCTTCGCCTTATCTGACGAGGAAGAGATCACCTCAGGACCATTTCTAATAGTGGGGCACAGAAGCTTTGTCTCTATTCAGAATTTGGTTGACGATCTCCCAGAATTTTCCGGATCCAATTTGTTTTCATACATGGCCTAGACCGCTTGTCCATAGCTACACTTTGCATTTTCCAGAACCTTCTTGTAGTGATTGTGGGAATTTCTCAAGGCAGTAAGTTTGCAACGACACCGCTACTGATAGATATTGATGTAGTACTTATGGTATGCTATGGCCGCACCTCATCCAGGGGTGAACAAGGTTCGATTTCTCTAGTAAATTTTTTTGATATATAGCTCTCCACTCCAGATAGGATCAATTCAGATACGAGGCCAGCAGTATTGAAAAAAATATCTTTGAAGAAGTTTAAGAGAGGGTCTTCCGCAATGTAAGATCTAAAGCTGTCTCATTCTGTCTTCGTGTAGCCCAAAATCGTTCTATGGGACGACAAATCAGGGATTGCCTTTAGTTTTGGCATCAATTTGAGCAATGACTAGGGAATGGTCTGATGTACCCGGTTGGCGGGTAAACTTTTGCGAAGCATTTTTCATAGCAGGATGTGAGGGAGAAGTCATGGGGATTCGCCCAATAAGGTGTCATGTCAGGAATGTGAGTGGGTTCATTAATGATCTGAGCCACTTCATAGGCGACAGAGACGTCTTTGCACTGTTACCTTTCTGCATCGGTTTTATTCGAGTGATCTAACCACTCTTTGTGATGAATACTGAAGTCACCACATATATGAAAGTTAGCTGTGGGAAATTCAGTGTGAATATTATCAATCTTCTCAGATATCCGGTAGAAAGTTTTCCATCGCCCTGGAGACGATAGAGACGAAAATGAATGTGGCACTGTGCATAAGTGCCACGTGGAAGCATATATACGGGAGATCAGGGTCGTTTTTCGTCTCTGCCAAAAGGAAACCCGTCCTTAATATACGCCCCGAACCTGTCGCCGTGGTGATTTAAGTGGTCGTGTTTGTCTATTAGGGGTGACTAAGCAGGAATTGTGAGCTGCAGTGGGAAAGTATTATTAATACCTCTTTCAGATAGAAATAGATGGTCCAATTTGGCCTCAAGGGGATGGAATTCAACTTTTAGAAATTTGGAACGTAGACCCCTCACATTTGTGTAGGAGATGGTAAACATAGGATCTACTGTTTTGTAGGTTGGGTTAGCTGAATCGAGTTTCATGTGTGGATAGCAGGGTGTTTAATAGAAGACTGGGTAGTAAATCAGTTACACCCAAAGGAGATGCAAGCATCAATAACCTGTACTGAATTGTCCGGAGATTCAGCTGTAACAGTAACTTTCATCATAGCATCGAGATGCCACACTGGAGACTACTCTACAACACAGGACCCATTCACAAAACAACAGCACAATGGCCCCGATATTATTCACCTGCTGATAGGATAGCCTCCTTCAAGGTTACTCAAAGTCTACCTCCAGCACCCTTAATGAACGGACAGATAATTCAGGAAAAAAGATACAAGCTTGATACCCTAAGTTGACATGTCTCGTCTACTAAGAAATCAAGGCAAAGAAACTCCTCTTTAGGTCAGAAACATTGTACGGGCTTGAGACCTCAGATCCGAAGACAAGCTCACTCATAGATATGAAGATTAAAAGACACATTAAGAGAAACAGATATCGAATGTTGCTCGCGGTGCATAAGTATCCACCCCTCCCCCCCATTTGATTTAATATCGTAGAAGCAAAATTAATTGGGCGAGGGTAAGCATTGACAAGTTATCTATTTGTTACAAAAAAAAATCAGTTTGTAAATTAACCTAATAATTTAGTTAAAAATGAATTTTGAGCTTTTATATCTTTACTGCTTGGGCCGTGACAATTATTTAGATGAATATTGCTCCCAAGCTTTAACAGGAAGAAAGCTTTTGGGTAGACTATATTCAGAGCTGCTTATTGAAAACTTGGAATCATATATACTCTACCGTGAATTTGGTTGTATGGTCCTGTTGAGCATATTTTTAGCTTAATGCTTAAACTCCTGTAACGTTACACCACTTTCTCTTGTTATTGAGCGCTTTTTGCTATACGGGCAAATTTTATTTTATTTTATTTTTTTTTTTTGCAATTTTAGATCTTGGCTGGATGATCTACCCTCCGCACTGTGCGAGTTTGGTTTGCTTGTCAAATTGTACTCGTCCGGTGGTATGTAAGGTAATCATCTTACTACTGCAATATATATATATATATATATATATATATATATATATATATATATATATAATTAAACGCATCAATTTAATTCGAAATAAATCAAAACAATTGAATTTGTAAAAATGGACAGAATGCTTAAATTACTTGTATGTAGAAGCTTATCTTACCTCGTCTTCGGTTTCCCCAAAACTCAAACTTGCCGTTTTCAAGTTGCTTTGGCGTTTAATTAGAAAGGAATTTTTTTACTTTTAGAGAGATAAACACATCAACCTCCTCACTAGGATAGGGTGTGGTGTGTGGGTAGGTGGGTATTCTACTTCTTTCGCTCTCTTTTTTTCTCGTCTTGTATATACTTTGGCTTTTATTTTTAAGTTCCCATATATGATTTGATAAAATTGTGGGATTCGTATATTGTTGATAAAGGATATTTCTGTTTTGCATAGGTTTTTTCTGTTTTTTTTTCGTTATCTGTTGTATTAACTGTGGCTTTGTATATTATATTACTTTGTAGGAAATTGCTGTTTAAAGGATATTTCTGCGTTGCTCTGCAGTTACAAATAGGTTTTCTTGATTGCATCGGTATATTTTTCTTTCTTTCTTATTTTGAAATAAACCTTTTGTCTGAAAGAAATCAAAGACTTTTTGTTTCATCCATTCAAGAGTGTCGAATAAATAGAATTCAAACAAGACTAAAACAATATTATGTACTCCGTGTCTAACTCAATGTCGGAGACAAATAAAAGGCAAAATTTCGAAAGCTGATTTTTAAAACACGCTGGCCTTCTTAACTTTGAAAATTAATGCCTTGCATTCTTTTAATCTTATTTCCTACTCTTTTTTGTTCTGAAACAAAAACCGATGGGTTTTAACCCAAAGCCAATGTTGGCTACCAGAAAAGAAATATTAAGTTATTAAGTAGCGTTTTCGTTTTCTCGCAGATGACTGATTCGTTCGCATCGTTATAATGAGGTTAAATTTAAACAGCATTTGATATTCGAGAGTAAAAACATTCCAGCCTTTCTCGCGATAGGTCAGTCTTGTGTATGTTTTTTAAGTTAAATTCTAGATCAGTCAAGTCATCAAATATTTAAAGCTTTGTTTCAAAGAAGAGTCTGATGCTGTCAAATGTTTGAAGGAAGAAAAATAGCAATATAGTACATAGCATTTCTCAGCAGACCAAAAAATGTTATAAACAGTATCATTGATATATTATGTTAGTTTCCTTTCCCACGGGTTAGACGCTACTGTTTTTGATTACCAAAATTAAACATTACTTTGAAGCTATAATATACAACACTATTTACATTATTCGGACTATTGTCCTTATCTTTGAGGACATATTTATCACAACGTTTCGGCCGTTGTACGCTCCGGCCTTCTTCAGGTGGTTGGAATGTCGAACTGAACCCTTTATTTCTCTCGCTGGGACAGACTGTTCTAGTTCCACGTCTAATGGATGACAGTTATCAGTTATTTTCTGTTAATTCCCCTCTCCAAGTTCTCCACCGCTTTAACCTGGTATTGAACTCACAACTCTTTGGGTCCTGTCACTAGATCTAACCAACCCCACTGTGCTATGTGTTCTGGAGGATATCTGTGTATGAAATTCTGGGACTTATAAACTTAATGTTTTCATAACATTTTTACCAGTGCTCATATTGCAATTTTTGCTGTTATCATTGAGACTGAAATATAGACAGATATACTATGCAAATATATTTTTCCTTTCTAGGCTTTCGTAATTAAACATTAGGGACATTAGATTTTTTATTGAGAGAAACAAAAATATCCCATTATTTGTAATTTAACCAGTTATCAAGCTGAAATAACCCTGTGCCGAAATAATATAGAAGGCTTGTTTTTTTTTTATTTTGTGATTTATGGAATGGTGTTACTACTATTTAATTAAAGTTCTCTCCTCAGGTTACGGTTAAAGAGCTAATCTTTAGATAGGTTTGTCAAAATATATGTCCATTTATCCAACCGATCATTGCATTTGAAATTCATCTCTTTTCAATTGAATGAAAATAGAAATTGTAGATACTAATGACATAAGTACTCTGTTGTAGGGAGACACAATTGCAAGCCATTTATAACGAATTCAACAATCATGTGATGATTAAGCTGATTTTGCTAGTTTAAGTGAGAATTGAAACTAGTATCTTGTCCTGAACCAGACTTAGAGTTTGCCAAAAACAAAATTATCATGAATTTTAAAACATTTAAATCAAGTTCATGTTTCAAATTTTGATGGCTGTTTTCTACCATTTCGTAATATGCTGGAACTCGCGAGAAGAAAATACGAAGAGAATTTTAAAAATAACATCCAATCTATTTCGAAGGATCTCTGGCGCTGTTAAACAACGCCTTTAATAAAAACTTCTTTAAAAAACTTCATTATCTTCTGGTAACTACTAATTATCTGATAGTAGTGTAAAAACTGATTTTCTTTATTGTGGTTACTCAGAATTAGTATATTTTAGCGTTACATTAGAATTTACGATGACTAGTCAATACTTCTTTTCTCATTACTCTGTATTTAATAGTCTTTAACGGTCAAAGTAAAAGCGTATTTGTTACATAACAGTTTCACTTGTCGCCGTTGCAGTCTTCGCCAGTCGATTAGTTGCATTCTTCAGACGTTCGAAGAGGTAAAAAAAAAGATTTGAAGCCGAAATCTAAGTTCACTATGTGATTTGCATCTGTCATTCTTGCAGATAATGACTTTGGTTGCAGAACGAGAAGCTGCTCGAAATCTACGAAATTTATCTTACTTTACCACTTTTTGGCAAAGTACTAGAGTCTTTATTCAACTCTGAATTCTTTAAATATCTCATTTTACACGACTTTCCTTCAGATAAATAATATGAGTTTCATTTCTTTTCGTCAGCCGCCAATTTATTAACGTTTATTACTGAATTTGACACGGTTTGGCATGCTGGCCTTTTTCGTAAGGTCAAAGGCCAATTTTCTCTCTGACGGAATATCTGACTGAATCAGATCGGGTAATGAAAGTAGAGTTGAACGGTCGCATTTTAGATTAATACGTGGATGGGATCTCTCAGGGCTCGATCCTGGAACGTACATTGTTTCTTATCTTCATCAACAACCTTCCCTGTATCATCCGTTCCCAACTAGATATTTATGCTGACTATTGTCCTTATATTTGGAATGGTGGTTGGAATTTTCGAACTGAAATCTTTTTTTCACTCGCTGGAGTAGACTGTTCTAGTTCCACGTGTCATGTTTAATGGATGTCATCAGTTATCTCCTGTTAATTCCCATCTCCAATTTCTTAACAGGGTATTGGGTCCTGTCACTGGATCTAACGAACGCCTCTATACACTGTGCCACGTGTCCTTGAGAACATCTGTGTATGAATTTCCGGCTAATATAAACCTAATGTCTTCAGCAAACATTTTTAACATATTGCAATTTTTGCTGTTATCATTGCATGTTTTTACCAGAGCTCATATTGCAATTTGTGTTGTTATTATCGCTTTTCTCTGGCACTCATTATTAACCCCAGTGAGCAAAATAAAGGGTTCAGTTCGACATTCCAACCACCTGAAGAAGGCCGGGGCGTATAACGACCGAAAAGTTGTAATAAATATGGCGACAAAGATGAGGACAATAGTTCGAACAACGTAAATAGTGTTCATAATACCTCATCTCAAAAATATAGACAGATTTATGCTGACGTGACAATTATTTACTAGTGTCTTGGAAGCAATTCCGATAAGTTCGACAACGTGAAACTGACAACTGCTCTCGAAAAGGATATAAAATCAGTGGTTAACTGGGGCAAGAGATAGTTCATGAATTTTAAGTCTTCTAAAACGAAATTGTTATCTTTTGAACATAATAGAGAACCATTTTTACCGATGCTAAACACCTGGACAGCAAATAATTGCACAATCTTTGTCTTACTGCCATGAAGTGGATTATTATGAATCAATGTTAGAAAATTTAGTTCATTGTGTTGTATAATATAATTTTTCTCGGCAGAATCCATCAGAAGAGTCCGTCCGTGCATTGAATATTGCTGCCATATCTTGTCTGGTTCCCCTGCGTATCTAGAAATTCTTGAGTAAATCCAAAGAAAGGTCTGTAATGTTATCGGTCCTAACCCGGCATCTTGACTTCAGTGACGCGGCTTCCATCTGGCTTTTCTATAAATATTTTGATGACAGTTGTTCTAAAGCGCTTTGACAATTAGGTCTCATCGTTTTACTTTTGAAATAGCTAGATTCTATTTTACTAGTTTATTTTCTCGTTTGTAGAAATTCATTCCAATTTCTTGCTTCCCTGTCATCTAAATTCTTGAAAACTTTCAATGCAATGTCCATCGCCATCTTCTGTCTCCACGAATACTGTTCTTTTATTGTCCTTTCTCCTCATTAGATTCATCTTCTTCTATTTTGCTCTCAGTAACCTCTTGCGTCCTAGTGACATTATCAACTTGCTTGGGGGTGAAATGACAAAAGAAAATCTCCGTAAGTGGGACAGGGAAAACACAATTCTCTACGCATATCAATTCGTCTGCAAAGCGAGTTTACCAACAATCAAATTATTTACTGAGTTTGGTTTATGGACACAATATTGGGGTTATCGCTAAATGGTTTGCAAAAATATATTGGTCATATTTCCAGTTGACAACATTTTAACATAAAGATTATTTTCTGGATTTCTCAAACTATGTTCTCCACATGTTAATTGTGATACGAAAGGCGCACTTTCAAGTCAGACTTGAAATCATAGTTTACCTCTTTTAGCATAAATACAGAAATATAGGGAGAACATAATGTGTAAAGGCGGTTATCAATTGCATATTACAGTTGCCTTTCTTGTAAGTAGAAATATATAGAATATATACAGATTATATTAAGAATTCTTAAAATTCTTAATTCTAAATGTTTTCTGAAATATTTAAAACCTACTCTGTTTTCACATAATTCATATTTTTGCTTGTATTGTAAAATTTAATGTTTCAAATATCTTTAGTTTAGAAATAATCATTTCGCATCTATAAATATTTCCGTTTGGAGAAATCAAAAGAAAATAAAAATTAATTTCATTAAGAATAATGCTTTCATCTTTGTTGTTGCTATCAGAACTTTTGGAACGTTGTACCTCACCGGCTTTCTTCAGGTCTCTGTAGACCCGGGTAATCTTCACGACATTTTGAATTGAACCCTTTACGAAGGTAGATTGTTCCGTTGTCCATGTCTCCGGTCCGGATATCTCGTCTAGTTTTTTTTTTTTTTTTTTTTTTTTTTAACGCCCAGTTTTTGTCGGCTCTTTTTTTTTTTTACAGAGTCAGTACTACCCGGGCCAGGTATTGAACTCACAATTACTATATCACCAAACCAACGCTTTAATCCATGTTCTGTGGTGGAATCAGAACGTGTAATAACGGAAGAGTACTAAATAAAAACAAAGACGATATCTCCCTAGACATGAATAGAAGAAAGAGAATAGTCTCTTCCCGTACATGATGAAGACCGACGCGTTACAATAGCGAAAACAAAGAATAATTCTGGGGACATAAATCAGAATCTATATAATGATGCAAATATTCAAGAAATTCAGACAGAAAATCGTTTAATCAAAATAAGAAATTTACTTTGGATAAATTATGTCAGTAGTGATTTAAGTTCAGTCTTAAAAGATTTTGTTTGTTATATAACAGTTAATTATAAAATGTTAATCGTTCATTCACAAAGGATTTTGTAGTCAGTATAGTTTGTATTTGGCGGCAATTTCCCCACAGTATTATGTTTGTCTGTTCATCTGTTATAAAATAATGTATAAGCAGAGGTTATGTGTGATAGGATGAGGTTTTCAGAATCTATCATTTACTGCCATGTCAGTAGGAATTGTCTGAAAGCAGACGAAAATGAAAAATAGAAAATGTTCGGTGGCTAAATAAATGCATATTCGTGACTTCCAAAAACTGATTTATTGGAATTGATTTTTGCTAATTACAACAATTTGATAGTTCAAAACAAAGGCTAAATTTTGCTGTGAATAATTTGTTAATTAGATCCTAATTGGATGAAAAATATTAATGCAATATGTTATGCACATTTTTATTGGATAAAATATCGAGAATAGATTTCTGAGTTAGACAGTTTTAATCTACTTTTACTTTGAACACATTTATGTTTGCAAAGTTTAATGTCCAATTCGATTGTTTCTATTGGTTAAAAGTATAAAAATTTACATTTAAATTTTAACTAATATTATCGTTAAACTCTATGTTACACTTGCATTTCTACCAGGATTTCATAGAATGTAACCATAACCAGTGAAAATCATGAAACAGAAACATCTTCGAAAGACAAGCTGTGGCATATAAAAGATAAATTCAAAAATTAATTATACGAAATAAACTAAAAGTAAATAAAATCAAAGGAAAAAAAGAAATTGAGATTATTTTTATACGTTTTTCTGATTAAATGTGTCGTTGTTTTTAATAGTATTGTCAAATATTGCTGAAGGTTAGGCCACAATCATTGATGAAAAGCTAGTAATTAGTACGAAAAAGGTAATTACTATTATAAGTTCTTTTCTGTCGTTTTTTAAATACTAAATAGGAATCGGTTATATTGGCTATAAATTAAGAAACAAATAAAACTCATTCATGTCGTTCACAGCAGAAGAAAGTGAAAAAAGAAAAAAAAAAGATCAATTTGAAAATGAACAAATGAGAAGATTTCATGAATCAGAGGAAAAAGCTGAATTAATGCGCAACGATATTTAATTTTCGATTTTCTTTTCTCTAAAGTCAAAACATTTGTTAACCTAAAAAGATAAAAAAAAGAAAAGAAAAGAAAAGAATTCGACATTGCAAAAAGAAAATCTAATGTTTCATGTGCTTAAATGGTCGTCAGGCAATTTTTAGTTCAGTCATTTGATTTGTTTTTCTCAGATAAAATCGTAAATAATTTCCCTTTTGAAACGAGAAAAACAAAAAAAATTATTTGTTAGATAAATAAAAGACGTACATGTTGACGTTTGAAACAAAATATTGAATCTGTTCAAAAATTAGAGAAAAGCTGTAAGAAATATCGTTTCATGACAAATTCCATTTATTAATATTAGCTAAACTTAGCATAAGGCCACAAATTAAGAGAAATATTACTACAGATTCGCGTGATGCAGTTTAATGAGTGGTGAGTTCGTTTCTCACTCGGTGCCAATACTTTGGTCCTTTGCCCAAATCGATGTTTCTCTTAGTAAATAGCCATATGACCCCCCCGTATGTTAATTACTGTTCTGTGGTAAAGCATGCAATTTAAAATTATCATTACCCCGTTGCTGTGAAGATTTTTCCATTTCTGTATATTAACTATTTTAAGTTAGAATAAAAAAAAAAGATTCTTGATAACAGAGAATAAAAATGACTTTTTGTTTATAAAAGTGATTACCAAAATACAGTGTTTATCTGAATTTTGAATTTTTCGAGTACCAGTTGCGCAGCCTTGATGCAAATATCATAGATGTACCTGTCAACTTCACAATGACTAAGTCCAGAGATTCTTCAAATCTCGTGAAGACTTTTGGCGAATCATCGTATCATCCATAGGCTTGTAATTCCTCTGTAGTCCTGATATTATCTCCCTGTGATTATTGTCGTTTTCTAAGGCTAAGCCATTGATACACCAAGGACGAGATTAACGAGAACGTGACGAGGGCAGCTGATGCGATCGTGATATGGGATAGTCATGCCAAGAGGAGTGTTTTGACGGCGATTAATGCGCCTTGTACCCTATGGTGACTATTTTCCTTTAATATTTAATATTGAATAAATTCTAGATATATCTGAAAGACATCGATACCTTGGTCTTAGCAACCGATATTTAGGCGTGTGTTTAAGCTCACTGCACTTAAAATAATGTAGGGACTTCTATCTCTGATGTACTTTTTTTCCTCTTTTATTTTGATCACCCATTTGAAAGCAAAAAAATTCCAGTTCCAAATCTTACAGATAAAATGACACAAACGATATTTATGTTGAATTAACGAAATTAAAAGATTTTCTTCTCTACTTAACTGATATTTTCATATTTCTTTATTCCTGGTGATGAAAGTGTCAAATTTGAATCCAGTGATTGATTCGAAACTTACTCGTTAGAAATAAAGTTGCTTTTAAAATTAAATTGGAACAGATAAACATTTCCGAAATATATCGTTGCCTTTTTTTTATTTTGGTGATAAAACTATTTTCTTCTAGGAAAGCATTTATAAAATGTCATTTCGAATTTTGTCCAAGTCGTTCATTTAATTTTGTTAGGATTTTGAAGTAATTAAACAATAAATTTCATATGAGAAAATATTTGGAAGATGACGGGTATCTGAATTTCAAGGCTACTTGACTCTTACATAAACTGGATACCTAAATTTAACAGGAGATTAAATTTACATTTGAATTAAATGAGAAAATTCTGACCAAAATGAAATTATTTTAATTTAATTAAACATTATTTACAACGAATTTTTTTTATGTATAATTTTTTCATACGTTCCGGTTTGGCTGGGGTGTGGCGGGGAATTGTCTCAGTGATATCGACTGTCAGTATTCATTTTCTGTTGGCAAGTCACTAAAACTGAAGGTGTGAATGATTATGAAAACAGTTTATTATACAAGAAAACAAATCCTATAATTAAAAATGAAATCTGTTCAATCTGGAAATGTTGGTATCATTTTTCCTTATGTAATGTATTTAGTTTAGTTTTTGCTGAATTCCCTTAAAATTATCTTTTGGGATTCATTTTTAGGCGTAAATGACATAAGTCTTTTGATTTCACAATCATCCCTTTCGATTCGATTTTTGATTTAAATCTTTTTTTCCAAAGTGAGAAATTGAAAAATACGAAATTAAAATAATATTCTGTTTTAATTATTTCAGTTTTCATTTGGTTTTGTTTTATTTTTTTAATGCGCTTTAAACTGTCTCATGTTATGTGATCTAAAATTACTTTGGTGAGTTTAGTACAAGAGGTCATCGTATATGTCAAATGACTAATGCAAGCGACTTGGCCAAGTTTAGTGGGCAACAAAGAATTACTATGATAGATTTTATGAAGCAAATTGCATGCAATCATTTTCATTCATTTAAATCCGGAAGTGGTTCGTTCCTTTTTGTAGCATTTCCGCTATTTTGAATTTAGAATTAGACTCGTTTTGGTCCGAGAACGTCCCTTTCCCTCGCCCGTCATTAGTTACTGAATTTCAATTAAGCAGTCATTTATTTCTTTAAAATTGATAATTTGGTTAATTAGATTTCTGATCAATAACTAATTGTTAAAAATTGTAGAAACAAAAAATCGCCAATTTGCTATGAGGAATTCACGAAAAGAAAGCAAAGTGGTTAATGTTTATCAAAATATTAACGAAAAATCACTCGTTTTACTGAAACACGTTTATAGTGGGGGACAATTTACAATGATTTTACTAAAACCTCTTATTAAGGTATTTTGATTCATGTATACTTCAGAGAAAATATTCCTTGTTAATCTCCTCATATTTGTTACCATTTATAGAAGAAAAAATTCAGAGCTTTTTGTCGAATGTTTTCTTTTGTAAAAGAATTTGCGGTTTTGAAAGCATAAAAGTCTTTTCTTATTTCAAACATTAGAGAAGAGATCTATAAACTTGTCTCTATGTCCTTGAATAATTTTTTCTCATTGAGTTTAGATGCAAGAAAATAATTCCATTAGATTTATCACTACGTACACAAAAATATCATTCATTCATTTTCTTCTGCTCAACATATTCGCCTTACTTTTTCCCAAAAATGCAGGATAGTTAATCATTGTTAATCAATATTTTTATTACTATTTTGAAACACATTGATGGTTCGCGAAGTACATAAGAGGTTGGTAACTTTAGTCTGTAACACGGCCAGAAGAATTATAATCACACTTATATGCATGCCATCTCCCTTAAGAACGTAGGTTATCATGGCTCTCCATTGTTTCCTATTCTTTATCATTTGTGAATTACCGTTTCTTTTTGGAAAAGGCAGCATTTTTACTGTTCCTTCATGGTTTCGACTTTAAAGTAATCCTGAAGCTGGTGTATTCTTCTATTGAAACTATGATAGAGAAAAAAAAGATGTATTCATGCCTCTTAAAAGTGTGAAAACAAACGCAACAAAGTAGGCCCCCGAATTCGATGGTACCCCCACCACGACAACAATCATTAAGCTACCTGTAATTCTTCAGTCTATTGTAACAACTGAAATAAAGAACACTCTCTTATATTGAAGACTACTGAGCAGTTGGTGGCCGGATCTACAAAAATATTTATGATCATGACAACTGTCAATTCATCAGAAAACTATATAACTAGTTATAATCGGAGTATAATACAATTACAGGCTGTTAGTTTCAATGTCACTGACAATAATATTTTAGATATGAAAAATATAGAAAAAAACTGTTTTGGCTTAGAAAAAATTACGTATATCATGCCAAATTAACGTTTTCTGTATCATTTATAAATAGTAACAACTGAAAGTTTGAGAAGAAGTTCTGAATTATTGATAAATGCTTTTCGTTCGTCCTTTTGATTCATTTGCAGTGAATTTATGATTTCCTCTCTTGAGTGAAATTCATAAGACGATTTAACTCGAAACTTTGACTCACTTCATGCTACCTCTAGCGCCATAATTCCTGAAATTATACAGGAAAGATAATGGTTAAAAAGGTCAAGATTAGAGTGACTGGACAAACATCATGTCGGGAGTCTGTTCCATACAGTAGTTGTTCTTAATAAGAAGCTGACCGAGTAGAACTTAAGTTTTACTAATGGAAAACGAAAGGAATTTTGTACGTGGCATGGAAGGTCCCTGTTTAGAGAACACCCATCTGTCATGATATGTGATGGTTTAGGTTCTGTTCGGTGATGGCTGAACGTTATTCGTTTGGTTTTGGCCGTATTCAGTTTTACAAGCCAATTCACTTTAATCATTGAACCACCAGGGCTAAGTCAAAGGAGAGATAAGTTGCTAGGATCTGGTCTTCTAGAGTTTTTGAGGTGCGCCTATAAACTGTTGTATAAACCGCATACTTCACTAAGGGTCAGAGTATGTTTTAAGCAGATCATTAATATAGAGAGTAGAACCGAGGAGAGAATCATAAGGAACGCCGGAATTGACACATGGGCTTCATTAACAATGACCTTCAAGCATCTACCTGTTAGGAAGAGCTTGATAATTGAGAAAACCCTTCCACTGAATTCATACCTGGAGAGCTTATGTAGCAGCCTCCGAGTTATTTTTAGTGCCTAGCTGATCTTTTTGTCTACTGTCAGTCAAGACGTCCGCTGTGGGTCCAGGAGAGTCAAATTCATACTGGCTATCTCTCAGAAGGTTACGCTGTTGAGATGTTCAGCTATCTACTTGCTGATTTTAGATTCAAATATTTTTCTGATGACACTAAACAGGCTAATGGGTCGATATTACGACAAGCATAAGCGCTCACCCACATTCTTAAAAACAGAACATATAGTTGACGCCTTTCATAGACTTAGGGAGCATCTCTTCTTTAGGCAGCGATTGAACAATTTTGCCAGTATTATAATAAACCCTGCTCTGATATAAACAAACAGGTGGGTGTTTACCAGACCGATGGCCTTCTTAGAAACAAGGCTTTTGATAAGTCTGGAAACTTCCCGTTCTGTGATAGATATTAGACATTTTGTGTCCCGAGAGATAGGTGAGGGTGGTCCTTATAATCTAACGTAGAGTTACAGACAATGTTCATCGCAAAGAGCCTTTCCTGGTCATATCTTGATAAGTGCAGGGCAATTTATGATTGCTTGTACTGGCGCTTTGCCTCTAATGCGAATTTTATTCAAGAAGTTTCAGAACTCACAAGAACCAAGTATTTTGTTTTCGAACTTTGGCTTGGACTGACTGTGCATAGCTGCTCTTGGCGTTTTCTAAAACTTTCCTGGAATCACTGCATACAGTTTGGAATTTCGAAAGACACGACACCGTTCTCTGTCGTATACGTTGTAGTTGTGATTCATGTGGACTATGGCTCTAGCACATTCTGGTTAGTTGGTCTCTGTTAGCATTTCTCTTTGGGATACAATTGTCCATGACTGGGAGGATCCATTCTGAGATGAGGGAGGCAGGTTTGGAAGCTCTGATTTTGAAGAAAACTGAAAACCAGCTTTTGCAATATTGGATCTGAATTTGTTCCAATCAGCATTGAAAGAAAACTCCTGCTGTGAAATGGTAATCACGTGATGCTTTGGAATTGGTATCGACTTTAACATTGATTAAATAATGTTCATATGTATCTAAGTGTTATATAGGAATAAAGTGTCGCTGCCGACACTTGAGTTTGAACATAGATCGCCAGTGAGCAAACAGAGGCGATCCCATTATTGAATTAAGTAGACCACATGACCATAGATAAAACGCATATATGTAGGAAGTATCTGACGACTACCGAACTGCTTTTCTAGTCTATCCTCTATTAATATTCGGATTGCTATTTCTCCTCTATCACTATACGAAACGCTATTCCCTATTCTCTTCTCTACACTATTCTCTTTCCGGGTCACTATACAGATTACTATTCGAGCGAGTATTATCGAACAAGTAATATTTACTGTCAGGTTTATTCGAAGGCGTCTGGCACCAGTATTGTTCAACGGCGTACTCTAGTGGTATCTGTAATTACAAATGCTCCATTACAACGATCATTACAAACGTGACAACGAGTATTCATTGACATCCCAGAAGTGAGAAACCAGTGTTCGTTGACATCACAAAACTAAGTGAGGTAGCAATTCAGCGGATCAGTTTCCAGAACAACATGTGAGATAGAGATGTGAGTGGTTTGCGTGACGTCCTGTTCTATCAGGAACACAATTGGCCTTATGAACTATCCAGGTTAGATCATAAGCGAGAGAGAAGCCCTGAGAGTATCCTCCTTCATCATCGGTTCTGATTGACTGGACTAACCACTCCTTGCGGTGAATATTGAAATCGCCACAAATACGAATGCTGAAGGATGATTAGATACGATATCATCAATCTTGTCATCTATTTTATCAAACATTAGCCCTCTGTAATAGGTAGTGAAAATGAAAGATATACTATGGACGTAGGCAACGTGAAAGCACATGGACGGAAAATCCGGGTCCTGTTTACTGTTAGGGGTGAGTAGTTCGGGATTGTGAAATCCTGCAGTGGGACAGATAGGCTCGAGCCAGTTCACTAGGAACATTAAGTCAGGTTTGACATCGTGATGATGCTATTCAACTTCGGGGTATTGAATGACTCCTCATTGGTAAACTTGGGATCTATTTTTTGTGGGGTTGGGTTTACTTTGTGATAGACCTGGTTATATATAAGGATTTTGGAACGGGTGAAGGTCAAAGTAGTAAATCAGCCCCATCCTCAAATAGTACGTGTATCAGCTAGATAATTTATTTTACTTAAATTCTGATTATTTATGTCCGGGAATACGGCCGTATCTGTACACTTCATGATAGCAATGAGAAGCCTCACTGAAGACTACTGCACGATCTAGATCTCATTCACAAAAGTCCAGTATAATAGCTCCGATATTATACATGTACTAATGTGATAGCCTTCTCGGGATATACTCTGAAATTCGGATTCATGAATATCAGGAGATTAACACTAATCCAAAAGACGTTTATCTCCAACGCCGTTAATGAAGTGACATAAAGAATCCAAGAAAGAAGATACAAGCAGACTATCAGGGGTGAACATTCATCATCTACCCAGAATTCAAAGCAGCAGAACATCTACTTGTGTCAAAATCTTGTGGCTATGCAGTGAAACATTGAAACATTCTCGCTCATTTGTGAGGGCCAAAAGACACACTGGGAGAAAGAAATATTAGGATCCTGAAATTGAAATAATTTGGATTCATCAAACTACTGCTAAATCTATAATACTTCAAGCTCTTATTGCAATAAAAATAGTAAATACAAGATCGTTAACAGGATTCCTGGAAACCTCATTTTGCAAGACTTACAAATAATTTCATTGTGTGGAACTACACATCTACTCTAAAGAAAATATAAACGCAATGCATTTATATGTATAATCTAATATCCGAATTTGTGCAAACAAATTGCATATATTTAGTGCTTTGCATTTACCTAGGTCTCGGGTTAGAAAGTAATAATAATATTTTAATTTTTCTCTTTCCTTTCCCTTCTCTTTTTTTATGCCTAATTGTCTTTTATGTTATTTTTTTTATTATCTATATTTTTAATTTTACACCCACGCACCTCCATTGGAACCTTCCGTCCATTTTTGCTTCCTTCTTGGCATAATGTATCACTGTCGATGCTTGTGTCTGTATATATATATATATATATATATATATATATATATATATATATATATATATATATATATATATATATGCATATATGCGTGTATTTGTGTGCATTCGCATGGGTAGTGATCATATTGACCTATCTTTTTTTTTTTTTCTTTTTGCATATGGATACAGGTGAACTAACCTGACAATGTTCTGCTTTTTGACTTCTCTTTGAGTGAAAATTTAAAATATATCTGTTAGGGGCTAGCAGGTTGAGAAATGACTTGAAATTTAGTTTTTTTTCTTCTTTTCCTCGTTTCTTTGTTCAATGAATTCCTCGTTCGCTTTTCCGCCAAAGTGTGTGTGTGTGTGGGGGGTGATCTACCCTATAAAACTTGATTACTATAACTCTCCATGGCGTCGGAAAGTTGAACATTTATGGAATGACATTTTGTGCCGTTCTGGAAACATGTAAGGAGTCGTAAAGTTTATACCATTTTAAATTACATTTTTGTTTTCTTTGGTTTCATTTTAAGATTCTTTGACTTTATATAATTTTTTTTCTTTCACTTAATTTTTTCTCTTTCATTTCCCTTCTTTTTTGTGGAATAAACCTCAATTATTAAAGTATGATATTCTACCTGCCATTTAGACGAAGGCTGCGACTTATACTAAATTAAAACTTATTATAGTCACTGACATGTCTATACACATATGCGACCCCACTGAATACAATACTCAATAATGAACTCGTTAATCGTGGATATATGAATATAATCTTCATCTGTACTCTCATGGGTTCAAGGATAAAACGGTCAAAGATAAAACGCAAAATTTTACGCATCTCAATAATTACGAACATATTTTCATACCGAATTGTCCGTCACCTGGGTCAACAAGGGCCGTGTACGTCAGAGGAACGATTCTGGGACCTACAAATCTGTCACTGGAACAAACTCTTTCAAAAACGAAGACATTTGGTCACCAAACCCAGACTATTCCCAACCTTGGACCAAGTAACTTAATGCCAAGTCAACTAATAAAAAGAATGGAATGTGAATGAAAGCAAATGAAATGTGAATGAAAGCAAATGGAATGTGAATGAAAGCAAATGGAATGTGAATGAAAGCAAATGAAATGTGAATGAAAGCAAATGGAATGTGAATGAAAGCAAATTGAATGTGAATGAAAGCAAATGGAATGTGAATGAAACAAATTGAATGTGAATGAAAGCAAATGGAATGTGAATGAAACAAATTGAATGTGAATGAAAGCAAATGGAATGTGAACGAAAGCAGTGGAATGTGAATGAAACCAAATCGAATGTGAATGAAATCAAATTGAATGTGAATGAAGGCAAATGGAATGTGAATGAAAGAAAATTGAATGTGAATGAAAGCAAATGGAATGTGAATGAAACAAATTGAATGTGAATGAAAGCAAATGGAATGTGAATGAAAGCAGTGGAATGTGAATGAAAGCAAATTGAATGTGAATGAAAGCAAATTGAATGTGAATGAAGGCAAATGGAATGTGAATGAAAGCAAATTGAATGTGAATGAAACAAATTGAATGTGAATGAAAGCAAATGGAATGTGAATGAAAGCAGTGGAATGTGAATGAAAGCAAATTGAATGTGAATGAAATCAAATTGAATGTGAATGAAGGCAAATGGAATGTGAATGAAAGCAAATTGAATGTGAATGAAAGCAAATGGAATGTGAATGAAACAAATTGAATGTGAATGAAAGCAAATGGAATGTGAATGAAACAAATTGAATGTGAATGAAAGCAAATCGAATGTGAATGAAATCAAATTGAATGTGAATGAAGGCAAATGGAATGTGAATGAAACAAATTGAATGTGAATGAAAGCAAATGGAATGTGAATGAAAGCAGTGGAATGTGAATGAAAGCAAATTGAATGTGAATGAAAGCAAATTGAATGTGAATGAAGGCAAATTGAATGTGATTGAAAGCAAATTGAATGTGAATGAAAGCAAATGGAATGTGAATGAAAGCAAATTGAATGTGAATGAAAGCAAATGGAATGTGAATGAAAGCAGTGGAATGTGAATGAAAGCAAATTGAATGTGAATGAAATCAAATTGAATGTGAATGAAGGCAAATGGAATGTGAATGAAAGCAAATTGAATGTGAATGAAGGCAAATGGAATGTGAATGAAACAAATTGAATGTGAATGAAAGCAAATGGAATGTGAATGAAAGCAGTGGAATGTGAATGAAATCAAATTGAATGTGAATGAAGGCAAATGGAATGTGAATGAAAGCAAATGGAATGTGAATGAAAGCAGTGGAATGTGAATGAAAGCAAATGGAATGTGAATGAAAGCAAATTGAATGTGAATGAAGGCAAATGGAATGTGAATGAAAGCAAATTGAATGTGAATGAAAGCAAATGGAATGTGAATGAAACAAATTGAATGTGAATGAAAGCAAATGGAATGTGAATGAAAGCAGTGGAATGTGAATGAAAGCAAATTGAATGTGAATGAAATCAAATTGAATGTGAATGAAGGCAAATGGAATGTGAATGAAAGCAAATTGAATGTGAATGAAAGCAAATGGAATGTGAATGAAACAAATTGAATGTGAATGAAAGCAAATGGAATGTGAATGAAAGCAGTGGAATGTGAATGAAAGCAAATTGAATGTGAATGAAAGCAAATTGAATGTGAATGAAGGCAAATGGAATGTGAATGAAAGCAAATTGAATGTGAATGAAAGGAAATGGAATGTGAATGAAACAAATTGAATGTGAATGAAAGCAAAGTTTACTCGACCCCCCCCCACGATGTCGCGTTGTGACACAAGGTCAGTTTAATGTGGGGAGCTCAGACGCATACACCAAAAATTGCCCGAGCCCCCGAAACCGTCGCACCGATCCCGCTCTCTCTACTACAATGAGAAGACGCGACCTCCGGCAGCTGTTCTTCAGGACCTTCACCTGTCAGTATAATTTTCCTCAGAGCCGCCCCCCTGAGCGCACTCTGCTCAAAGACAGGGACGCAACTGGGAGATGGTAAATAATGTGTTAAAAAATACTTTAGAGTAATTTAGTATTTACTCGAACACGGAGTCGCGTTATGACACAAGGTCGGTTTAATCTGGGTTTTGTTAAGGCGGGGACCCGAACGCGTAAACACGAGCCAAGAACAAAAATTATACTTTGACGGAGTCACCCCCGAGTACACTCTGTCCAAAGACAGAGATGCAACTGAGAGATGGTAAATAGATGTATTACAAGCCCCTCAAGAGAGGGGTTGATTTACTTGACTCCCCACTGGGTCAGATTGTGACACAAGGTCGGTTTTTAACGACGGGACCCGATGTGCTCACTCTGTCCTCTGGTTTTACCTGGTCATGGCCTTTCCAAGCTGGTCAAAGCTGGTCTAAACTAATCATAGCTAGACTTACCTGGTCCAGACTGGTCAGAGCCAGTCTAACCTAGTCATAGCTGTGATACTACCAGCGCAGGGACGAATCCCTGTGACCGGTAAGTATCAGAATGTGTATGTATTTACTTGACCCCCACCTAAGACGGCACAAGGTCGGTTTTTAACGGTGGGATCCGAGTGTCTTCACTTGGTACGCTGTTCTTAGCTAGTCATAGCCTGTCCAAGCTGGTCAAAGTTAGTCTAAGCTAGTCATAGCTAGTCCAAGCTGATCAGAGCCGGTCCAAGGTCGTCATAGCTGGGATACGACCAGCGCAGGGACTGATCCCTGCTCCCTGCAAGTATCAGAATGTGTATAGCACCCTAGAGGGGGGAATTTACACTGTATTTACTGACCCCTAACTGAGGTTGCGTCACAAGGTCGGTTTTTTCGTGGGGAACCGAGTGTTTTCACTCGGGACGCTGGTCATAGCTTGTCCAAGCTGTCAGAGCTGTTCTAAGCTGGTCAGAGCAGGTCCAAGCTAGACATAGCCGAATTTAAACATTAGGTATTTACTCTATCTCCTCACAAAGACGAGTTGTTACACAAGGTGTTTTTTAAGGTGGCGATCGGAGCGCGTACACCCAGGCGAGGAAAAAAATTGCCCGCTGTCCCCGCAACTGTCGGTTGCGCTGGCCTCGGTGCGAGCACCGATCCCTCTCTCTGGTGCAAAGAGAGGGCGCGGCCTCAGGCACCTGCAACCCAGGGCTGGGCAACTTTCAGTATAATTTTCCTCAGTTGCGACTCTGTGTGCACTCTGCCCAATGAGAGGGACACAACAGAGAGATAATAAATAGATGTTTTACAAACCCCTCTCTTTACTTGACCCCGGACTTAGTCAAATTGGGACACAAGGTCCGTTTTTAACGTGGGGGCCTGAGTCTCTACACTCTGGCTGCTGGTCTTAGCTGGTCATAGCTTGTCCAAGCTTGTCAGAGCCGGTCCAAGCTTGTCATAGCGCAGGGACGGATCTCTGTGATCGGCAAGTATTCAAATGTGTATACCCTTCTAGGGCGGATATCTTTATTATATATTATCAATCTTTAGACATTATCACATTCAGGTTTTACTAATTTGCATATTAATTAAATTTTTTTTCATTGATTAACTAATTAATTGTCCTTCATTACTGTTCTTTTATTCGAGGATTGTTTTGATTTTCATATAAAAAATAGTTCTCTGCAGGAATATCGTCTCACGTAATGCAGAAAAGTTCTTGAAATTTGCATTTTACTTCGGCTTCACAAGTTGGCATCTATTTGTAAAAAATTCCTTACCTATAACACGTCAATCCATGAATGAAATGTTCCTTTAAAATGTTTGTTTCAAAGATTTCAAGTAGTGAATGTATCTTACTTTGCGAAGCGATAGAGAGCGGATAAAGCCAGCTAGTGAATAATAAATAGAAGACTTACTATGAATAACATGAACCCCATCTCGCAACAAGAAATCAGACGCAGATCAATTGTAACTTCCTAGTGCGGACGGAAGTAGAGGAGTGACCTAACTAGAATTTTCATAAAGCCCTCCAATCATAGGTGGTGACAGATATCTTGAACTAACCAAATATTTCTCCGCTTCTCATTAATTTAAGATGAAATGAATGATGAAAAAGCAAAAAAAGAAAAAAACCCAAAAAAACAAAAAAAAAAACAACAAAAAAACAAAAAAAACAAAAAAAAAACAACTCCAGATCAATAGAGGAATATTTCATGGAGACTCCCTTTTTGCCTCTGTTGTTCTGTATTAATACTCACCATCAAATAAAATCAATAATACAACTTATGATTACCAGATTAAACAAATTAAAACTATTGTCGAAATGTGACAATAAATTTTGGAGTTTGTTAACAACAATAAAAAGTCAGTGTTGTTATCTCCATGGAATTTCGTCTATAGTTTTGACAGCATCATTTGACCTCGGGACGCCTGTTATCAATCGATGATTAACATGTTACTTCCACGGGCCATTTCGTTGATTCATTTAAATAAAACCTATCATAAAATTTGAAGAAAATTATATATCTGAACAAATTTTCATTAAATCTTCCTTGGGTTGCAATTCGTCAGTTTTCTTTCGAAAGAATTCTTCTTTAGCGTCTTGAACAATATCATTAAAGATCTCATTGTAAAAGACATGCATGATAAAATGGTAATGAACAGGCGATGGAATTAATCGGTACAGTGCCATAATGTTTCCATCTAACTTTTGTCAAATGAAGGGATTATTATATTATTGTATATTCCTATAATATACCAGCATATATTATATTATCTATGAAATATTATGGAAGAATAAAATAAAAAGATCAGTAAAAAAAATGAGACGTCTATATAAAATATTTTATTATTGTTTTCCAGGTAAATATTCACATGATCTGAATTTTAGATGAATCGATAATGTTCAACGATTCTACTCAAATTTTCAGTGGATTTAAAATCTGAGTAATAAATTTTCAACTGAGTATTGAATTGAATGATACAATTTGAATAATGGAAACTCTAAATATTGTTGCTTAAAAAAAGTTGTTTTTTCAAGAATGCAGGCCAATAGAAAGCGCAAAATGAATTGAATGAACAAATTTGCAGGTGAAGCCTTTCGTAAAAAAAAGCCTCCAAGCGCAGTAGTAATTTCATGGACTTCGAGGTGAACAGATTGAAAGCCGAAGAAAAATATCCAAATAGGTGCAATGTTTTCCATTTTCTTTCATAAATAAGCAACTTCGAATTGGTAACTACCTAAGAATTCTTAATGCTGGAAGGCAAAATGTCTTCAGTCTCTTATTGCTTTTTTACATTGGAAGATAATACATAGAAACCCAGACCTGATATATATATATATATATATATATATATATATATATATATATATATATATATATATATGTGTGTGTGTGTGTGTGTGT
>CAHIKZ030000525.1:742500-780000 GCA_903632075.3 Acanthosepion pharaonis | reverse complement strand
TCGGCCATTGTACGCTCCGGCTTTCATCAGGTGATATTTGCTATTTTTGTTTAATAAAAGCATTGTTTGATTGATCCAAAAAGGGACTTGACCCAAAGAGTTGTGAGTTCAATCGCTGGCCTCAGCGGAGAGAACAAAAGCATGGAGGGTTATCAAAGCGAAAAGGCATTGGGTGTAGAAATAGAACAATCTATCTCCCCGGACTAAATAAAGGGTTCACTTCGAAATTCAAATATTACCTGAAGAAGACCACAGCGTACAACGGCTGAAATGGTGTGAATGTGACAATAAAGATGAGGACAATATCCCGAACAATGTAAATAGTGTAAATAATTACAATACTTCATGACAGAAATATAGAGAGGCTGATTTTAGTTGGAAGCAGATCAAATTTTTGAATGATAAATTTCATGATCTACGCAGTTGTAATATTTGACGAAATCAAACTCTTATTTCTGATGTCTTTTATATAAACTCTGAAAAATATTCCATATTTGTAAAAATGTCAATATTGTTATCCAACATTATAATATCCATCAAGAACGAAATATAACTCTGAATAATTGCACACACATACACACATATATATAAATATACATATATATATATATATATATATATATATATATATAATGTATAAAATTAAAAATAAATCTCCAACTAGATCTAAAAACTGTGTTTGAGGAACCCGGCCTTCTAGCATATCGTAGACGTAAGAAACTTAAGGAAATTATTGTTAGTAACCAAATTTCAGATGATAAGGTAACCCGTAATAGACCAAAAACAGCAGGATTTTCCCTACCATGTAACAAGAAAAGGAGCTTATGTTGTAACCACATTAGACATACCAATTCGTTCACTAGCTCAGTCACGAAATCTACTTTCAAAATCTATCAGAACTCTAATTGTAGAAGTCATAAAATAATTTACCTATTAGAATGCGCACTATGTCAGAAACAGTATGTGAGAAAATCTAAATGGCCCTTTCTCTACAGATTTAATAATTATCGGAATCGGATCAAGTCGGGTCCCCACGAAAGATTCTATCTGTAGAACAACATTTCCGCCTAGAACAAAATTCACTATAATTGAAAAAATAGAAATAGACAGAAAAGATGAACGTAGAAAAATACTGGAGGAACATGAAGACAAATGGATTTTGCGCCTCAAAACACTTCGTCCAGACGGGCTTAACCACAAATTTAACAACATAGATAAAACTAATATGTAACCCCATAAATCAAGTCCTACCTACATTTCTCACTCACACAAGACAGACACGCTTGCAGAGGTGTTGAGAGGTCTCACATATATACACATCAGACACACTCTCAAAGAACAAAAAGAGAACACACACTTAACACACGCCCACATCCTATTCCCAGCAACCAATAAAACTGTCAAAATGACCAAGGAAGGAATTCTTAAAGTCTCTCGTCCTCTGTCTTAATAACAACTTGAAAGACGCTGTTTGACCAACACAAGAACTGACCAAAATTAACGATAAAAAAACAAGAAATGACAACTACAGATAAAGTTCAGTTTCTTCAGAAACAGTCATTCCCTCCTGTAGTTCACTGCTGCTAACAAGCAGATTTTTTTCTCCTGATGATGGCCATGCTGGCCAAAACTAGTTGAGGAACGTAATTGAAATAATAAATCAAAAAATTATTAATATACAACCCAGTGTGTCAGAACATTTTAATTTTTTAATATTTTTATTGTTCAAAACACACACACACACACACACACACACACACACACACACACACACACACACATATATATATATATATATATATATATATAATAAAGTCAGAAGGAAAACTTTTCTTAGTCAACGCGTTTCGGCCTCTGATGGACTTTATCAAGGCACGTATAAGGATCTATTTTGTGACAAGTATTTATATACAAGAGCAAAAATATTGATTTTTCAAAATATTTTGCATCGGGGTGCTCATGAATATTCATCAGGTTAGCGGAAGTGAGTTTTAAGGCGTTTATGTATATATATGTAAATTAGTATTTAAATTATTTTGCATTGGGATTGATTGATTATCTGTTTCGAAAAATACGAGGTTATGGATTTAAGCGTTTTCTTTTCATTTTTTTTTATATTTTTTTTGTCTGGTTTCTTGGAATAGGAGTCAGTCTTTGAGGAAAGGAAAAACCGCGGCTGCAAATTTATATTTTGTTAAGATTCGATAGCAGTAATTTCGAGAATTTTCTTTCTAAGTAAGTTATTTCTTTTTTAATAAGTGTCACGTTCGCTAGTTCAAAGTTGTAGTCGTATAAGATCTTTTTTTATGGTCATAGATACGTTTTTTTAAATTTTTCTAAGTTTCCCAACGTATTGTGAGGAACGGTTCTGGTAATTTATTTTGGGTATATATATATATATATATATATATATATATATATATATATATATATATATATATATATATATATATATATATGTGTGTGTGTGTGTGAAAATATATAGAAAATAGGAAGGAACTGGTTAGGTAAAGAATGTTATATAACTCTCAAGGATCATAAGCCTGACTTTTTAGAACACCCTGCGACCAGAATAATTAACCCTACCCGACCCGACATAGGAAAGATCAGCAAAAGGATCCTGGAAAAAATTACCTGCCAAATAAAAAAACAACTGGAATTAAAATTATGGATCAACACTAAAGATGTTATCAATTGGTTTAACTATATTGATGATAAACGGAATTGCACCCTTCGATATCGTGGACTACTACCCATCAATTTCGAAGGATTTATTTATGACTGCCCTGGACTTTGCTGCTGTGTATTCTAACCTAACAAAGGATGAAACGGATATAATCCTCAGCGCAAAGAAATCGGTCCTCGTTCACAATGGGGACCAATGGATAAAAAACAATAACGACCTGTTTGACATCACTATGGGATCGTTAGACTCTGCAGAGTCTTCTGACCTTGTTGGTCTTTTAATACTGTACAATTTAACGGCACACCGCGAAATTGATGTTAAGGACATCGGGCTGTATAGAGATGACGGGCTCATGGTGGTGAGGAGTTCTACTACTTTTAAGATTGAAAAAATCAGAAAAATTATATTTAGTGAATTTAAGAAACTAAACTGAAAGATAACTGTCTCTTCTAATTTGAAAAGGGTTAACTTCCTCGACGTAACTCTAGACTTACCAGGCAACACATACCAACCTTATAGAAAACCAAATGCTAACCCTTTATACATACACCCGAAGTCAAACCATCCTCCATCAATAATTAAACATATACCCTCATCAATAGAAAATAGAATTAGCATTAACTCCGCAAACAGGGAAATATTCCAACAACACAATAGCTTCTATAACACTGCCCTTAAAAATAGTGGTTATAAAAATGCTAACATTAACTACAGAGAAAATTACACTGGACATATGAAAAAAACAGGAAAAGAAATATCATTTGGTACACCCCTCCGTTCAACCAAAGGGTTAGTATTAAACTAGGACAGAAATTCTTAGCTCTAATTAATAAACAATTCCCCACCAATAGTAAGCTTAGTAATATATTCAATAAGAACACCCTAAAATTGAGCTACAGCTGCTCTGATAATCTTGAACGCATAATAAAAAAACACAATAATAAGATCTTGAACAAACCCCCATGCCAAAACAGTATTAATAAAAAAACTCTGCACTTAAATCAGACGATAAAAGGGGAAAATTATGTAACTGTAGAAACCCAGAAGACTGCCCATTAGAAAATAAATGTTGTATTAATTCTGTGGTATACCAATGTACTATTTCATCCGCAGAGAGCCCTAGCACTAATATGATATACATTGGGTCCACGAAGAATAATTTTAAAGATAGATGGAGGCAGCATAAGTGCTCCTTTAATAATATAAACAAACGAAATCAGACTTCACTATCAAAATATTTTTGGCACCTGAAGGAAACAAATAAGACACCAAAAGTTAAATGGAAAATTATTGACAAGGCTAGAATATGTAAAGCTTGGGATGACCCATGCCCTTTGTGCCTCCATGAAAAATTGCACATTATTAAACTTCTAAATAATAATAATCTATTAATAATAGACGGTTTTTTGTAGACATCATCAGATTTTTGGTTTGAATTATTAGATAAAAAAATTTATATAACTTGTTTAACAAATAGCCCAATCATCAGATTTATAGTAGGAATAATTAACTACAAACATGCATACAACATAACACACTTCATAATCCATAGCCTAAATTAGTAGTTTAAATACATTACATATAAGATAACCCTTTATGAAGTCGTGAAAGAACAAACGTTACGAAAGTTTTTCTTTTTTTATATGCACAATTCTCTTTCATAATAAAATAAAATAAATAAATAAATCTCCATAGACATGCAAACTAGACGATGGCCAATACATCTTCCGTTTCATTTTTGACACCCCCACATTTCCCCGACTTGAAAGTATCTCTATACCGCTACTTATTATAAACACCCTACACTCGCCTACTCAATTTAGACAATTCACCATAGCTGTTACCATGGGGATTTTGATTTCAATTTTAAAACAAGTAAATTTCAGATATACGTTATTCCAACAAAAATTTCGCTTGAAGATGGAACGGAGCCCATTTTACTTTCAACTCAATTTAATTTAAAGGATTATATTGAAGTTTTCGGCTCTTGTTTTGAAAACTAAGACCTCTTAGGTAGCGATTTGGAATCATATTTTTAAATAAATAATTATATATATATATATATATATATATATATATATATATATAAAATTTATTCGAAAATTATAACATAAATATGTTATAATATCATTACAAAAATAGCCATTTTGTTTCAACACTTCTGTTGTCTTATCAGGTTATGGTGTTGAATTTATTCCGTATACACCAATCCTATACTTGTATATATATATATATATATATATATATATATATATATATATTCATATTCATAATATGGTGGAGTTATTGATATTTTCAGATGTTAGGTGAAATAAGTTTTGAGTTTTCGTTCCAACTAATGTTTTCCATCAGGAAATCTGATGTTTAGCCATTGGGTTAAATCCTAAGATGTTAATCAGGCCGAGAATATTCCCACATCGCTCGTGTATACATACAAACACACATACACACACACACACACACACACATATATATATATATATATATATATATATATATATATATATATTGGCTCTTCGAAAATAGACCAAGTGTGACCCATTCCTTGAAATAAGAGATTTGTTTTGATTGAAATCGCTCGTGTATACACACACATACACACACACACACACACACACACACATATATATATATATATATATATATATTGGCTCTTCGAAAATAGACCAAGTGTGACCCATTCCTTGAAATAAGAGATTTGTTTTGATTGAAATTCATAAGTCTTTATTTGATGAGGACAGCGTTCTAAATAATTTGAATTCGGTATACGCCATTTTGCATAAAAGTGTTATGCATCAAATATTCATAATAATTAAACACAGATCTCACGATTCATAATAATTAAACACAGATCTCACGATTCATAATAATTAAACACAGAACTCCCAACAATCTTATTGTTGTTTCAATATTACTGATGATGCAACCTCTAAATGTTTTCAATAATAACAGACTTAACTTACGGTTGACTTTTAATTCAAATTCTATAAAGTTTTTAATCAGAGAAAATCTTCTTTCTTTCTTTCTTTCTTTCTTTCTTTCTTTCTTTCTTTCTTTCTTTCTTTCTTTCTTTCTAATCTCTTTTTTTCTTTCTTTCACGTATATTTTCAGTTTTTCTCTCACTCTCCCCTATTTTTCCTTGGTATTTTTCTCAATCTCGGTATTTATCGGGCTTAGGTTAATAAGGCAGGAGAAAAATAACGTAAATGGAAGTAGAAAGATTTTGTTGCGTCATTCCCCTAAGAAAGTGTCTGTTTCGAAAATGAGCATTGATTCAAATATTAGGCCCAAACATCAAAAATAGAAAAACCCAACTATCTCAACCATCCGACTCTATCTTTTCTCTCTATTTCTCAGTGATTAACCATTGATTTTTTTCATGATCCTACAATTGTTTTTTCATTTCCTGAGTTTGCCAATATTTTCTACGGTCATAGGATGTCTTAATATCTGCAATTGTTATTTTATATATTTTTTAAAGTTTTATTTTATTTCTGTCTCAAATCACTTAACGTTGACTATCCGCGTTAACATTCAATGCAAAAAAAAAAAAAATCCTCTATCGCCTCATTCCTCCAAGGTATCCACTTGCCTGTAAATTAGAATTTGAATTCAATCTGCGTTATCCTCAGATTCAGGAGATTTTTGAGGACTTGTGAAGCCTGCCTCGGGTTTCAATCGGTACATACTTGTAAAAGCTCTACGACAACATAAAAATGTTAGATTAAAATTATTGCCACAAGTTGGATATTGAAAATACTAAACATGTGACTTTAATTCTTGTTCTTTTTTTCTCTATTGGTTCAATTTCCTGCGACATTTCCAAAGCTACAGGATCTGGATAAACTCGATTATTCTTTTTAAGACATTTTACATGTCTGTCAAGACGCCATACTGAAGATAAGAAGCCATATTGAAGATAAAAAAAAATGCATATGAATTTCATTGGTTTCTTATCAAGAATATCGCTGAGAATATTTCAAATCAACAGTTAAAAAACAAACTTTCTTCTCACACACACACGCACACACATACGCACACACACACACACACACACACACACACACACATATATATATATATATACATATGGGAAAGTTGAAAAACTTTTTGCTCGACACAATTCACAAAATGTTCACCATATGGTCAAGAATCAGATTTTTTTAATCTCTTCTTGATCGATTTCAGAACTTTTCAACATCTTATATGTATGTATCTTTCTGGATAGTTCAGTCTTCATGTTTTTTGTCAAATATTTTCTACATCGGCCATAATTCATATTTTAATGATGAGACACGCAAAATTTTCACATCTTATTTTATTATAAGTTTACTTAAAAAGTTATTAAACTATAATATAAAAATCGAAGCGTGAAAATAGAGGACATTATATTTTAGAAAAAAAAATGAATATAATTTAATAAGTTTTATACAATTTCCCCAATGTAGGATACCACGCAATTACTGGTTCGTAGTTTTGGCAGCAAGAATTCACTCAAGCAAATTCTATTAAATTCAATTGATATTTTTATGGCAGTTGTTGCTCAGCCGGGTTATATTTCTGAAGAAACTTTCTACCAATTATGTTTTTGTTTGAGTACGTACTTTAGGTCATGACACTCATTAACAGGGATTTAAAATAAAAACTACGGGTCGACAGTTGGTAATTTGTCGCTTCCACTTTAGGAATCCAATTTAGAAATAACGCCGGAGACCGGCAACGGGGTTATACGCCTATGACTCAACAGGGCCTCAGTTCTAGGGAAGAAATCAGGTGTGAGTACTTCAGATGAGTCGAGTGTTGAGTTTTGATGAGAATTTCCGAGCATAGCATTAATTTTATCTGCTGTAGATGTCAGGATTTCGAATTGATTAAATAGAGAAGGGATTGAGGATTGGATGAGCCGCCAATAATCTCTAGAACCTAACTTGCGAAAAGCTATATGTTGTTTCGTCTTGAAATGGACCTCCAATCGGTTGTTAATTGGGGCAAGATTTGGCTGGTCAACTTTAACGCGTCAAAAACTAAACTACTCTCTATTAATCACCATAGATATCCTTCCCTGCCCCCCCCATTAGAATAGTCAACTTCTTGAGAGCAACTCCCTGCGTCTGCTCGGTCTCACGTTGACTGCTGACCTGAGATGGAACAAATACATTGAGTCCATTGCTTCGTCCACCGCGAGGAAAGTTGGCTCTCTGTGCCGCGCCAGGAAATTTTTCTCCCCGGAATCGATACTTCAAATATACAAATCAACCATTCACCCTTGCATGGAGTATTGCTGTCATATATGGTCTGGGGCACCCTCTGTTTACCTCGGAGTTCTTGACAAGATCCAGAGGCGGATATGTAATATAATTGGCCCTGATTTGGCGTCTCGTCTACAGTCACTCTCTCACATACGCGCTGTCGCCTCTCTCTGTCTTTTCTACAAATACTTTCATGGTAGTTGCTCCGATGAGCTGCTTTCACTGGTTCCCAGACTTCACGAATTCAAGCGCCCTACGAGGCTGGCATCCCGCACTCACCCTTTCACTGTTGATACCTTTAAATGTAGCCGTCTCTTCTACTCCAATAGATTCATACCTCGCACCTCTCGCCTGTGGAACACCCTTCCCTATTACTGTTTCCCTGAGAGCTATAATCTCCAACTATTCAAATATAATGTCAATCGACATCTCCAGTTAACTTGATCTACCCACTATCCTTCTCCTCATCCTTTCTTCTATCACTCCTATCAGCTCTCGCTCCAAATCTTCTGCAAGCCCCTCCATCGTAGTGGCTTCACGCCTCGCTCGGGGCGTAATGCTTAAAAAAAAATCATCAAACAATAACTTCGCTTCATTGAGATCATGCTTGCACTTCTTACGAGCGCAGGCAAAGAGAAGTCTGTTTTAATCATATATTACCTTTTAATAATCATTATTGATGATAAAATATTTAAATTGGAAAAATTTTTGATATTTAGGTAGATGTTAATACATGAAGTTACCTGTGTATTTCTGCACATGGGTACCTGTATGAGTGATTGAATATGTAAAGGAACGTGTGTATATGTGATATTTGCATGGGCGTGTATAAAGTATATGACAGAGCAAGATCTTTAATATTACCTTCAAATATTACCCCATATAAACTTAACTAAAATTTAAGTAAAAGAGAATATTATCCAAATATAAAGCTATGCTCAGGTTTTTTTCTCGCTGCAGAAGCATGTCTCAAAAGTGATTTCAGAACTAAAATATATGCTTCAACAGCACAGATAATACTACTACCACTACTACTACTAATAATAATAATACTGATAATGCTACTACTAATAATAGTTGCAATAAGTGTTTTAAAAATAGTGTCAATCGAATGTCAGACACCCAAACAAAAAACAATTTAGCATGCAATGAAAGAATAAAGGCATTTTTAAGCGCAGTATTTTCGGGCATGGACGAAAAAGCAGATAGAAATATTGTGTTGCTCCAGTCTTTTGGGGAAAATTCTGCTTCATCTTCCATTTGTGACGAATCGGCCCCGCATAATAAAACTCAAGGATTGATTAACCCAACAAACCAAATGTTGAGACTTATGGGAAATAAGTAAATCAATTTTAGTTATCTTAATTTCACCTGGCACATGGCTTGGTTGTTGGGGCATCCAGTAAAAATGGAACACATCGAAGAAGTAATCATCTGCAATACTAAAGACGTATTTACTTGAACAGCAATTTTTTAGTTTTGAATGTTTGGTTGAAGACGTACTGTCTAGGTAGGCAAGCTAGGCAGTTCCTACCTGAATAAAATAGATCAGCAGCTACATTTTCCACAATATGCTCCTAATCCAACAAAATTATGAAGGTTACTCTGATTATTATGCATATAATATAAAATAGTTTATCTTTTTGTAGATTTACTACATAAAAGTCACAAGCTGCCTACCCTGAGTACTTACTGACGACACGTCCTTTTGGCGCTTTGATTAAATCAAGCGTCTTTTACGGGTTACCCACTTCTTTTCTCACACGTCAATCTTAACTGTGACTAGAAAATATCTATAAAGCTTACGTATGGAGTCATTTATTAATTTTAGTTTAGCACAAATACACAGTAATATGCCACAAAAACGTATTTATTTATCTACTTATCTTAGTAGGAAAGGGCCTCAACAATCAAGTACTCTCTTTGATTCGATCTCACTATTTACTTCAATGGTCGAGCGAGAATATGTTACTAAGTATCATTTATGCAAACTAACAAAAACATAGGAACAAGAAGTGCTATCCATAAGGTACTTGAACAGTATGTAAAACTAATATAGTACAAAATTTGTCGCATCGTTTTTGAGCAGCAGGCTTTGCGATATTGTTAGTGTGTGTTTGAACTCATTTATTATCTGTTATAAAAAAAGGACAGCCAACCTTATCCTCAAAAATAACAACACCCCAGCTAAGTCAAAATTACAAAGAACGAACATCATCTATGAGTTCAAAAGCCCCTTAAGGAACTGTGTTCCTGATCAAACCGGACTCATAAATAATTACATCACTTACACAACCACATGCTTATCCAGACGTCTTACGTTACACCTATCTGATCACAGCTCCATTAGAACCCATTTAAACACACACACAAATTTACCCGATTCCATTAGGAACATACTAGTAGAAACTACAAATATATTAACTGCATCCACCTGCAAAAAAAGACTAAAAATAATGGAAGTTTTAATAATAAAAAAGAAAAAGCCAACTCTTAACAATATTAACTACGAAAAAAGCCACAATGTGCTAACCGTATTCGGAAATTAAAAATATCCCTACCACACACTAAGACATACACAGAACGCACACACTCAACTAAGCTGAAAATAGAATCATCCTTGATAATGGCTAAATGTATAGCCGAAAGCGCACGGAAATATAAAACATTTGGACAGTTCTTAGACACCCTTTGTTCAGAAACGAAAGCTCTTGTCAGAACACAAGAAAAATTAAATAAAAAGCTTAACCGTAGTACCTTGTCTGTCGTTTTTAATGAAACATGCATAAAGGAAGGATTGCTGCCTAAATATACAACTACATATATATATATATATATATATATATATATATATATATATATATATATATATTGTGGAGACACGGCATAGCGGCTTGGATTGAGAAATCGAGAGCCGAGTTTTAATTTCAGTCGAATTACATACACTTTATGTGCACCCTTGGGAATGGTGTGAATCCTCTTCTTCTGCCTCCAGCTATGGGTAAATAGCAGGACAGACTGGGCTCTATAGCCTTGGCTGGCAACTGGTATAGCAGAAAAACAAATCTGAATTCAAAACCTGTGGAGGGGCGTTTGGGGACCATGTGGCACCAAGTCTCTGTATTCGATCGTTCGGCACAAAACTTTTACCGCTATAATCAAATCTAGGAAGTGATCTGCTTGACCCTCGAATTCGACTGGTCGAAGAGTCGAGTATATATATATATATATATATATATATATATATAAGATAATCCTAAGGAGCCAGGCAAACCTACCTAGGTTTCACCAAAACGTATCTAAAGGGTAATGCTGGCTGAAAAGGAATTAGGTTTATCTTAGGTTTTGCACTACTTAGTGTATTGAGCTCTTTACGTAGTTATCTTTTTACTCCTTTTTTTTTCTTCTCTGGACTTGGAGCTTAAACACTGGATGATTGGTTTCGCATTGTTTTAATGTTCTTGTTTTTTTCTGTTTTATTCCCCTTTTCCTCAGGTACCGATTTCTTCTATTGCAAGTTGAGATATCCGAGGTTTTCTAAACGAGTACCACTATATATATATATATATATATATATATATATATATATATATATATATATATGTGTGTGTGTGTGTGTGTGTAAAGATATGGGAAATATAGAAATGACATTGATATTTCCTTCTACATGTCTTGATATGCTGGTGGTAGGCACATTCTCACATGAGTGCAACTTTTGTGCATACGAATAATTGTGTGTTGATCGGATCGTAAAGTGCAAAGGAGATAGTGCCGCAAGGAACTTGAAATTTCCATCTTCCTATTTAAACTTTGCAACTGGCGTCAATGATTATTTCTTCAATTACAGCTTGCAATCTCATATTAATTCAGCCTCTTTCCTGTTGGCGCTTGCCCGCAGACATGATGGAGACTTCTGTTAAAAGTCATAGCTTTTCATTTTTTAACTTTTGGTAGTATTTATTTTTTTCATTCATGTTTTATTTTATATTCATTCAGAATTTTTCTTTACCACTCTTGTTTTTATTCATTGCTTTTTTTCTCTTTCTTATTTTATGCGTCTTCTTCTCGTTTATGTTTTTCATTCATATTGCTTTTTTACTCATTCGTTTCTTCTTCTTTGTTTCTTTCTCATTCACGCCATTCATTCTCATTCACGCTTTTTTCCCTTTCTTACGTTTTATTTCTTTTAATTTATTTATTCTTTCTTCTTTTTTTTCTTTCAGATTTATGTACTTTTTTCTTTCTTATTCGTGTCTTTCACATTTTTCTTTTTCTTTCTTTATTCGTTTCATTTTTTATATTTTACTTGTGTCTTTCTTTATTTATTTCTCGTTCATATTCTTCCTTTTCGTTTCTTCTTTTTTACTCGGGGTTTTTCTTTCTCGTTCATATTCTGCTTTTTCGATTTTCTTTCTTTCTTTCTTTTAACGGTCGTTTTATGTTCCTTTTTTTTTATCCCCCATTTCTTTTCTTAGTCACACATTCGGAGTCACTTTTTCTTTCTCTCTTTCGCTTTTTGTTTTAATGTTTCCCTCGCTGTCGACAAGATGGCTACTGGCCCATTCACAACAAATATTTTCTTGAAATTTTTCTCCGTTCTTTACCAACTTTGTTGGAAAAGAGGAAACGGATGTACATTAGAAATCTCGAGAAACAATAGCAGCCAAACTTATGGATGGGAAACGACAAAAGTTCATTTACTGACTGTGTATTAAACTCCATCGCCATGATTCACTTCGAACTCTCCTCCGGTTAGAGATGGATCACATGATCACGTCCGCAAACGATTCTAATCTTAGGGTTTGACATAACAAATAAAATATCTTGGCTTCTTCTCAAGAATTTTCTGCTCTAAACAATCTTCTGTCGAATAATTTTATGAACTGCTTTTGGCTAAAATAATTTTAAAGATTTTCTTTTATTGTTTTGCTCTTTCTTCTTCTCACTTTTCTCTGTCTCCCAGACTTTTGCATTCTATTTGATAGTTTAATGGCTTCTCTGGAATATTCTCACTCTTGGAGGTCGATGAAGAAACATAAGGAACCTTACAAACGTTCCCTTCCATGATGTTCTACCAACACATTGTTTTTTTTAAACACATTGCTTTATTATAGAAATTGGTGATAAAACTGTTGATTAAAAAACGAAAATGAAAGTATGAACGTGATTCTAAACAATTTCTAACATAATTTTAAACCAATGATTCGAAAGAAGGGTCGAGAGGTGTAGACAGTTGAAGAAAGTGATTCTGATGAAACAATGTGTATTAGAAATCATAGCTAAGCCACAGAATTCAAACCAAAAGCGATCAATCTCTTTTTCTTAGTATCTCAATCAGTTGACATCACTTAACAAAGATTAATTTGGATGGGCAAATTTCAAACAAAGATAGAAGCCTCACTTTCAGTATTCACTTTAATTTTCGCTAAAACTTTCAAGCCAATTTATTCTAAGTTTCAGTTATTTGGTTAATATTTGTGTGACAACGCCATTTAATTTTGATTTGCTTCTATTGATTTCAATATGCCCATTTATATCGCTCTCTTTAGATTGTTAGTTATATTTTAAATGCCATAAATAATCTCATATACTTTTAATATTTTATTTAACTACATTTGGCACAAGGTCATCATTGCCGAGCTATCAGTAAAGATCGAACAATTCCACAAAAGCACAAGTCAGGACTGCTTAGTCAGAATGGAAATTAAGATATCATTATCTTCCATTAAAATAACTTGTTTATTATTTTATGGCAAAGTTTATAAGAATATTTATTAATATTTGCCTTGTGCAATACCCAAAGAAATGTAAACAATTGCGAAAATCATGCGTCATTAAGAAATAATTTAATCAATTTAATGACGAGGGTGTTGCACCTGCATTGCATCACTTGCTCGTGTGCCTTCCCCTCAATTCTGATTTCTTGGGACACAGGAGTTTTTTAAAAAAATTTATCATTTCACCCCAAGCAAGGTAATAAAACTAGTAAGACTCAAGGAGATAATAAGTGTCAAGATGTTAAATGATATGAGAAAAAGAAAAAAACATTATGAATGAGAAAGAACAATAAATGAACAAACGATAATGACTGATATTTTGCAATTAAATTTTGGACTGGAAAGCAAGAGAGAAAAAGACCGGAAGAGAATTCAATAAGCGAAAATTGCGAAAGAAGAAACTATTAGTATAGAACTTACGGTTCAATCTAGCAATTTAAAATGTAAAATGAAGAAACCTGATGAAAATTGCTAATTTAGTACTGTGCTTAAATTTATAAAGTCGAGGTATCAAAGATCAACTCATCAGAAGAATTACCATTAAAATTTTTATAGGAAAGGCACAAAAAAGTTACATTACGGCGGTGGGAAAGTGACTGAAGCCGAGATATCAGGTCAGGATCAATAATATTACTGATTCTTCTTTGGACTAAATATATAGCAAGAGCACCAGACCAAATGTGATAGCAATATTCAAAGCATGGACGAATGGTAGACTTATAAATATGTAAGATAGATTCTGGTGATGAAAATTGTCTAGCGAACAGCGAACCAACTTTTCTATTAGCTGACCAAGCAATAGATTCAATATAATCTTTCTGCTTCATAACATGCAATTTTTTCAAGATGGCGACCAAATTGAAAATAATGAGAACAATCTTGGCTGTGGTTTTTTCGATGAAAAATGATGTTAATTAAATATACCGTCGACAAATGTGAGTCTTTCTGGTGAAGGTCACAACTTCTTTAAATCATCGTGGTCACGAGAAACTAGTGACCAAGAAAAAACAGAGAATCAATAAGTATTAAGGGATGATTAGAAACTACAAAATTATAGCTGTAGAGATGGAAAAGTGAGAGTGAGGCTGACTATTAAAAAATTGTGGGTGACGTAGACATTCCGGATACATTGAGATAGCACGAGTGTGTTCTGTACATAGGCCTGTGTATCTGCAAATCTGAATTTGGCAAGCATGGCATCTCAGGCATCTGCAGTTTTAAAGTGCCGTGTCTTTCCAGGTGTAAAGATTTTTCACTGTTTCTCGTCCTCGGTTTGATGATAAACTTCATCAAACACCAAAGATCTATTCAGAAGATTTGGAAGTTTTCAGGAGTGAAGAACTGCTGTTGTTTCCACGTCAATCCTGACCTGACGTGGTAGAACCTTTTATCGTCAAATAGTGGACAGCCAAAAAAAATCAACAGTATACGTTTATAATAAAATTATCAACAATAAAGTTTTATAGAAAAAACACCATTAATACATTTTTATGGTAAAATAACGAACAATGCATTTTCATAGCACACAATACAATACTAAAATGTATGGAAATACATTTTTATAGTTACATTACCAGCAATACATTTTTATAAAAAATTACCAAGAATATATTTTTGTAGTGAAATTACCAGAAATACACTTTTTAAAATACCAACAATAACTGTATTTTCTATAAACTATATTATCTAAAAATACGTTCTCTTTGAAAGTATAAAATAAAATACAAAATATCTGTAGCTGAAAGCATAAAACTGTGTACAAAATGATTAGATTTCAGTATTAAATAACCCATAGAGGTGTTGTTATACCGCTAAATAAAATCAACGAAAATCTTTACAGTTTCCTTAATATGTAAATATTTGAAATATGCGATGAGTTTGAATTCAAAGTTTTACTCCTTCTAGACTGGCTGCCAACCAATTCAGATAGACACCGTTTAATTCCTCCCCACACCTTAATTCATAGGTGAGAGGAGTAGAGATGGATTCATGACTTTTACAAAGAAACACAAATTGTCTCAGCCAGAAATTGAAGTCGTCTTGTCGATTTCCTTATCGGCGTTGTTAACCCTTTGTCAATATACCTGTTGTGATGTGGGGTCTGGCAAAATACAACTCTTAACTCGACAGTCACTCGTGGTACTCAGCTAGACTAGTCACTGTAATAATATTATCTTCTTTCTCACTAGACAATTACCTAGGACTACTTATCATGAATGGATCAATCCATTCATGATAGTAAGCAACGTAACTGGATCTAATCACAACACTGCTCTTCTAAACACGAAAGGAAGAAAAGCTATTTCATTGAGTTAAGCACTAATGATATTTTTTTGCCTTCGCAAAGACTGAAATGCTACTTCTCTTCCTCTTATAGTCAAATTTCAAATGATTTAACTTTTTCAATTAGTATAAAATATATTAAACATGACTTTAAACCATGCGCTTAATAAGGCATATTATACAGTCGTGTTGCTGTTTAATTCAGTCGGGAAGATTAAATCATAGATATGTCAAAAGGATTAGAGTTTAGGATGAATGTTAAATATACTGATATAGCCTAACAACAGAAGTGAAATTTATGGACAAGGATTTAATCTCAGTGTCACTGATGCTCGTCTCATGACTAGACAGAATAATAACATGGTTTAATTATTGTTATGCAACTGTTACGAACAAATTGATCTGGTTATTTTTATTCTGAAGATAGGAATGAATAACAATATGGGCCTGTTGTTTTTATGCTAAGAAGACGAATAATAATAATATGGTGTGGTTATTTTTATTTTTATATGGTCGATTTTATACTAATCTGACGAAGAATAACAATATGGCCCTGCTTTTTTTTATGCTGAGATGAACAAAAATAATAATATGGTCCTACTATATATATATATATATATATATATATATATATATATATATATATAACGGTGAATAAAATATGGCTTGATTATTTTCGTGCTAAGGTGACAAGATTAACTATAGTGTCCTGTCATATGTATGCTGTTGACACGAAGAATAACACGATTGTCTATTTAATTTGATATTAAGGAGAAGTGCAATAGCCATATGGTCGGTTTATTTGATGTGAAGGAGTCGAAGAATAACAACATTATTCATTTAAGTTTATTTTTATACTGTTTAGAAGAGGAATAACAATATGGCCTGCTTATTTATAAACCAAATAAGCAAAGGACAACACTATTATCTGGTTATTTTTATGCTAAACACTCGTGGAATAACAATCTGTTTTGCTTATTTTTATGCTAAGGAAATGAACAATATCTGCATAGTCAGTTTATTCTAAAGTAAAGAAAAAGAATATTATTTTCTGTTTATTTTATTTACAAGAGATGGTGAACAAAAAGATGGCCCTATTCATTTTATGAAAATGGAAAAAAATTAACAATATGTCTATTATTATTATTAGGATGTGGGGGAGTTTAATGAATTTTCTTACGCTCAATCTTGGGAATGGTATGAATCCATCTCTCCTCCCCACCAGTCATAGGTTAAATATCAGGACAGTCTGGGTTGGCAACCACTCTATAATGTGGCTCAATAAACTCGCCCATCACCCAGCAAGCCTGGGTCACCTGTAGGGATGCATCGGTACATGAAAACGCACACCGGCTTAAAATTTTTAGTCGTCGGTGTTGCGCATGCTGCCGCAGACAGGGAAAGGGTTAACATAGTCTATGTTTATGATAACGAGTCAAAGAGTAACATTTTGTTATGATTATTTTTATGCAAATCATTATATGATGACTAAAAACTAATTCGTACCTTATACAGTTTGTAGCTAAGAACAGTTGTCCTAATTATTACTATGATTAGTAGAATAAAATGGGAGAAAAACATTATGAACTATATTGCAGTGTGTGTGGTTGAAAGAATGACACTTAATTATTGCAATAGCCTACTAGCTAGTATTGAGGCAACAATTTGGATAATAGTAATAATAATAATAAGAAGGATTTCCATTGCTACCTCCTGCATCATCCAAATGATAAAGCAACTGATTTGCCACAGCATACACATCACTCGAAGTTTGATGTTGATAGTATATATGTTTCCAGATCCCAAGGAGGCAGAGAATTAGTTCAACTAGAAGTGTCTTTCAAAACCACAACAATTGGTCTTTAAAGATTCCTGGAAACTACACAAGACTGGATTATGATCTGTGTCAAAGAACCTGAAAGGAATAAGAAAAGCAACAAATTCAAAAGGCAATTTTAAGTCGGTGAAGAAGTGGAAATAAACCGTAATACAAGTACTGTAGCCGCAAAGAACCTAAAAAAGAAAGCAAATGCAATGTCCATAATTTAAAAAAATCAATGACGCGATAAACCTTTTTATGGTCATTACTCAAGCTGATGTAGACACGCCCTGTACCGATCAGTGGTTATGTAGTGCAGGGTTAAAAGTTGAAACCAAAAGCTTTATTCTTATTGAACAGAACCAATGCTTGCTTACTAGAAATTACCAAGAAGACATATTGTGTTAACCAGAAATGCAATATCTGTACTGGAAAATCTGAAAATTTTATTAGAATAAAACTTCAAGAAACTGGTATGAACATCATGAAGACCCGGTTACAGAGATAGGACCTGGAACAATTTTATGGCACGATATACGCTGACAGAACAATCAAAACTAATCGCTCAGACATCGCGTCAAAGACCACAAAAACAAAATGTGCTTTCTTATTGACATAGCAATTACTGAAGATTGTAATATATCTTTAAGATCTTAAAAAATAAAAATTCAAGTATCTTGAAGTGGAAATCTAAAAAAAATGTGACATATGAGGACATCAATAATTCCAGTTATAGTTACAGCTCTGGGATTGATTGGAGAAAATGTTCTGATAGATTCATTAAAAGGATTCCTGGTAGCCCATGTCTAAAAGTACAACTTACACATTAAGAAGAGATTTATCAATGTATAATGTGTGTAATTTTATTTTATTTTTTGTGCAAAAGTGTACAGTAGAAAATCTCATCAAGGAAAGAAATATGTATAAACAGAAATCAAAGGTAATAATAATAATAATAACAACCAATGAGTCGCCCTAAAGCTGGTAACTTTAACATAATTACCCCTTGCCTCATACCAAAAACAACTGAAACAGACGACCCGAAAAATTATAGACCGATAAGATGTCTCTCCACAACGTATAAGTTGATCACGTCTGTACTGACGAATCGTACTTATTCCTTCTTCGAAACAAACAGCATTCTTCTGCTGGAACAGAAGGGATGCAGGAGGGGTTCATATGTCTGCAAAGATCAACTACTGATAAATAAAATGATCCTGGAAAATTGCAGGAGAAGACGTAGACATCTTAGCGCAGCGTGGATTGATTATCGTATAGCCTTTGATAGTGTTCCACATTCTTGGATCCTTACTTTGGAAATGTACAAAGTCTCCCCTGTGGTATTAAATTTCCTTAATATTGTGAGACCGGAACTAACTACACAATAGACTCTTCCAGATTTATATTAAGTATGTGACACAACACTCACTCTGAGACACAGAGAGACAGTGAGAGCCGTGTACGACTACCAGTGTTGGACACTAACATATAGTAACCTGTTGTTAATATATCTTTCTTACATCTAATCCGTGTTCCATGTTTTTCTTCCGTGGTCCCAACTTTGAGTCCACATCAGTGGCGACGAAGAATTCGAGAAACGCACTCACGCCGCAACCTCAATACCTTACCAGTCCCACATCTGTGACGACGAAGAATTCGAGAGACGCATTCACGTCGAAAACCGCAATACTTTGCCAGTCCCACATCAGTGGCGACGGAAAGATTCGAGAATTTCGTTCTCCCCATATCAATAGCGACAGTGCTCGAAAAATACACAGAAACTACACGCGTTCCCACAGCAGTGTTGAACGATAAATTAAGCTGGTATTACTACATTAGTGATTTAAACGCAACACCCAGCGCCTACATATAAAAAAATATATTCCGATACCAAACAGCATTGACGAACTAGCGATTCGACATCTACGGAATATTAAAGTCTGTCCAAATAATATTACGAGAACGATTTCTTACACACCCACACATAGAGAGAAAAAATACATAAGTGTGGTGAAAATTTATACAATTACGTTAAAATTAACGGAACCACGGAATCTCAAAAAAGCTAAACACATAATTAGTTTAGTTTAACTAATTGTCTGTCCATATTTTTTTTTTTTTATAAAAGAAAAAAAACTATCAAGATTTTTTTGTGTACCTCCCCTTGGTACACGGGTTTCAAAGCAACAAAAGATCGCTGTCATTTTTGTTTGCCTAAATATGGAAGTTTTTCAAAAAGTAATTGCCCAAATGCTAAAAGCAAATTTGGATCAGCAACAAAAAGCAGAAGAAAGACAACAACAACTATTTTTGGAATTACATAAACAACAAATGGAATTCCAACGAATTACGCTTCAGAATGCTGAACTACAACAGAAACAACTTAAAGAATTACTCGTAAATGCATTAAAAGGCTCAAACTCTGAAAAAGATACAATATTCTCCCAGAGTACAATCTATAAAACGTTCGAAGCTTTTTACAGGCGCTACGAAGATATTTTCAACGTAGACTGTGAACAATGGTCCAGTAAAAAGAAGGTACGTCTTCTATTGAGAAAACTGGGAACTACAGAACATAGTAGGTTCGTAGACTTCATACTACCCAAGAAAACGACTGACTTGGATTTTTCAGAGACTATTAAGCTCCTATCGGAACTATTCGGGCCTAACACAACCTTGTTCCAGAAACATTGGAAATGCCTGAACACAGTCAAAGACAACCAGCAAGATTTTCTAACGTTTTCAGCATCGGTAAACAAGCTCTGTAATGATTTTAAACTAGCCGAACTGACTGCCGATGATTTCAAGTGCCTGATTTTCGCACAAGGTCTAGTATCAGCAGAAGACGCCGAAGTCAGACGACGGGTACTGACCAAGCTTGAGAACGAACAAGGATTGACTCTCCAAAAACTGGCAGAGGACTGTCAAATAGTAATATCTGTAAAGTGTGACTCAAACACTATCGAGAGATCAAGGGTGGCTCAGATTAATAAAATCAGAAGCAAGTCTACCTCGTATTCCCCTCAAAAAGACAAAAGGCAAATCTCATGTCCTAAATTCCGCAGTAACCAAAACCCAAATAGGTTAAAGCAACCGCCCGGACCATGTTAGCATTGTGGTAAATGGCATTGGATGAAATTGTGTCCAGTTAAGAACAAAAAATATTGCAAAAATTGCAATAAAAGTGGGCATACTTTGACTTCGTGCTGGTACGCCAACAGAACGAGAAAATCCAAAAGTAAAATTAGGCAAGCCCAATCTGACAATATTGCCGATGGGAATTTAAGGAAATATGTGGGTATTTTCAATAATTCCATTAAATTCCAACTTGACTCGGGTTCCGGTCTTTCAAACATTAACTGGCGTACTTGGTGAAAATTAAACAAGCCGACCTTATTAAAAACGGATAAAACAGCAAAATCCATAACTGGCGAAAAGATTAACATTTTAGGTGAGGTAATACTAAATGGAGTTACCAAAAAGCTCAAAGCCTTCGTATTGAAAACTTCAGATAACTTATTTGGAACAGATTGCATAGAAAAATTCAATCTTTGGGATTGCCCAATGAGTACATTTTGTCGCAAGATACAAAGTACAACGTCCAATTTGGTAAATCTCAAAAAGGAATTCAAACAACAATTTCCCCAGGTTTTTTCTGGCGGCCTTGGGAAATGTACTAAAATGAAAGCTAAGTTCAATGTGAAGGACGGTGCACAACCGGTATTCAAAAAGAAACGGAATGTCCCTTTCGCTGCTCTAGATCAAATAAACAAAGAGTTAGATAGACTCGAACAAGCAGGTATTCTGTCAAAAACAAATTTTCAGCGAGTGGGCAGCACCTACAGTCTACGTAAAAAAGAAGTCCAATCAAATACGAGCCAACGCGATCAGAAACATGCCGGCCCCAGATAACGTTCAAGCGTTACAAAGCTCCCGCGGCCTAGCTAACTTTTACCAAGGGTTCATTAAGAACAGGCAAAATTAGAGAGGGCCTCTCAACCAACTTTTAAAAAAGGACAAACCATGGTCATGGACCCCGGAATGCCAAGACGCATTCGAGAAGATCAAGAAAACTCTTACTTCAGACCTCTCCCTCACATATTACGACCCTAGTCTCGAGATCATAGTCGCAAGTGATGCAAGCTCGTACGGCATTGGTGCTTGCATTTTGCATAAACTGCCAGATGGTTCGCGAAAAGCTGTGGCTCACGCATCAAGATCTCTAGTTCGATCTCGACATGCCCCAAGTCTCTCCTGAAGTGCGACGCTCAGGAAGGAAAAGGAAATTTACTCAACCGCTCGACGTAAATCTCAAGAGGAAAAAGTATTAAGAGTTTTATTTTTTTTCTCTCCTTTTCAAAAAGAAAACTCTTGGAAGTGGGGGTATTGTGAGACCGGAACTACCTACACAATAGACTCTTCCAGGTTTATATTAAGTATGCGACACAACACTCACTCTGAGACACAGAGAGACAGTGAGAGCCGCGTACGACTACCAGTGTTGGACACTAACATATAGTAAGCTCTGCTTACACTATCTCTGTAAACTGTTGTTAATATAGCTTTCTTACATCTAAACCGTGTTCCGTGTTTTACTTCTGTGGTCCCGACTTTGGCCTCACATCACTTAAGCACTGCATGGGAATGTGGAACATCAAACTATACCTTAGTCACACCAGAGGCACCTCCATATCCACCCGTCTAAAAATCCGACGTGGAATCTTTCAAGGAGACTCTCTGTCACTCCTTCTGTTTTGTTTGACTTTAATCCCTCTTACACATGAACTGAACAGTAGCTATGGTTACAAAATAACATTTTTTAAAAATCTCCTTTGTCCCAAGAAAATATTTAATCACCTACTCTACATGGATGATTTCAAACTCTTTGCCAAAGACGACAATGAGTTGAAATGCCTCCTCAATGTTGTAAAATACTTCAGTGACGACATAGGTATGGACTTCGGATTAGATAAATGTGCAAAAGTAACATTCAAGAAAGTGAGAATTACAGAAACACCCTTAATAGATTTAGATTTTGTCACAAAGATTAGGGAACTGGAGCATGATGAAGCTTATAAGTAACTAGGAATTAGCGAAGGAGATGGCATACAACACCCCCAAATGAAGGAGAAGTTAAGAAAGGAGTACTACAGGCGTGTACGTCTGGTACTAAATACAGAGATAAACTCAAAAAACTCAAAAAACAGAATATCAGCCATAAACACATTGGCTGTGGTGCAATACAGCTTTAATGTCCTTAATTGGATCATAGCTGAAATTAAGCGAATGGACGCCAAAATGAGAAAGCTTCTCACTTGCTACCGCATGCATCATCCTAAAGCTGATTTTGATCGTCTGTATGTGCCCAGATCCGAAGGAGGCAGAGGATTAGTTCAACTAGAACTGTCCTACAAAACTACAACAATTGGCCCCCAAGATACTTGGAAAATACAAAAGACCGGGTGATGGTATGTGTCAAGGAACATGAAAGTAGTAAGCGTCTTTACTCCGTCATAAAGGAAGCCAACAAATTCAAGATGGAGTTTCAAATGGGCGCAGAAATGCAAGTAAAGCACAATACACCGGCTGAAGCTGCAAAATACTTAAAAAATAAAGAAAAGACAAATGCAACCGACCAGATACAGAAACAATGGCAAGATAAACCGCTTCATGGCCAATACTCTGCCCGTACCAGTCAAGCTGACGTAGAGAAAACCCGTACCCATCAGTGGCTACGTAGTGCAGGGTTGAAAGCTGAAAGTGAAGGTTTTATCCTTGCTGCACAGGACTAATGCTTGTTTACTAGAAATTATCAAGAACATATACTAAAATATTGTGTTAGCCCAAAAATTCTGTGATAAATATCCAGAAACGATTGATCATCTTGTATCAAGTCGCACGATATTGGCACCTACTGATATAAAATCCGGCATGACAGAGTGGGCCAATATAGAGATAGGACCTGTTACAATTCTATGGGACTATACAATACACAGTGACAGAACAATCAAAGCCACCCGTCCAGACATTGTTATTAGAGACCACAAACAAAAAAGTTCCTCCTTATTGATATGGGAGTCCCTGCTGACTACAATGTATCGTTGAAGATATTCAAAAGCTGTCAAAATACAAAGACCTTGAAATAGAAATCTCAAAAATGTGGCACATGGGAACATCAGCAATCCCTGTTGTAGTTGGAGCCCTAGGATTGGTTGGAAAAGATTCCAGTAGACTAATCGAAGGGATTCCTGGAAGTCCATGCCTCAAAGAGATAGAAAAAATTGTTCTGACAAGTACAGCCCACACTTTACGAAGCGCTTTGTCTATGTAATTTTTGTTTTTTTTACCCCAGTGGAAAGTGTCATGATGCCATTTCTAACCTTAGGTCTCTGGGCGGGACCCGGAAAGAAATAAAAATAATAATAATAATTAGAAAAACCGTCATCATAGGCTAGGTCAATATCTACATTGGAAGATCAGTCATCACTACGGTATAAAAACAGATGCAAAATGGTATGAACATCATCTTGAATCTGTAGTTAAGTCAGCAGATGTTATCATCCCCTGGAATTTATCTATCAACACAGACCGAACGGTACAAGCTAATCGACCCGATATTGTCATCAAAAAAATTGAAAAGAAAAACTTTTGCACATTGACTGACATGAATTTACCAAATGACAAAATCATCCCTGAAAAGGCTTTTCAAAAAATGTCAACTAAAAATTAAGACCATTCCGGTTGTGGTTGGAGCTTTGGTTCTAATAAAGAAAGGAACTCAAGAATAAATCAACAGAATTCCTACTGAACCATTTTTCCAGAAAAAAAAATGCTTCTAGCAAGCAAAGTATATATCCTGCGAAAAGCTTTGTCCATTTATATTTTGTTAATAATTTTTGTTTAATCAAGTGGAAACAACAAAAAGCGAACCCCTTGCTTGACCTAAGGTCGTTAATTATGACTCAGCATTAGATTATGAAACAAATTCAGGTCAAAAAGACATTTTTAAAATAATAATAATAATAATTGTTGGATCATCAGAAACAACGTAAGAAAAAAACTACTGCCGTGATTTCAAGAAACCATAAATAAGAATAATAATTGATATTATCTATCCATGTTGTAGCTGGAATCTTCCTGGATACTGTGCAAGATGCTGGAGATTTGTTAAACAAATGATTGTTATTCAACGCCATTAACAGAATCCTGTTCATGAATTGAGCATATAAGACCCAAAGTGTTAGTTTTTGTGAGTAAAGTGAAAGAAAACCTTCATAGATGAATATAAACAATATTGAATGTTCGAAAATAATGAAAGCACATTTGACGAGAAGTGGTCGAAAGAGAATGATAAAAGATGGCAGAACGATTGAAAACTATTGAAAGAAAACATTTTTTTCAAAGACACAATCAGAAGAGGCTGAGAAGACATTAGAAAGACAAAGCGCTTAACTGACATGAAGAGAGAAATGGCAAAAGTCACAGAAAGATACTAATAAAAAACGCTAAGGAAAATCAGAAACTGAAAAGAGGTAGGATAAAATGAAATCCAAGGGTGGCGGGGCGGTTTGATTCGACAAATTCACAGTCATACGTGAAAAGAAAGACAAGAATACGTGAAAAGAAAGACAAGAATAAAACTTACGTACGTTTCTGATGGAAGAAAATATTCTTGAACTCATGACAAAAAGAAACAAGTAAGCTGATCTAAAAAAATGTCCCCAAAGTAAAAACAGAAACAACGTTGCCTGCCTCTATTGCTTCGATGCAATTTCGTCGTGGTGAGGCTGAATTTACATTTTATTTGAATATTCAGTGTGGGACAAAAATGAAAATGAAATTACTGATTTATTTTTTAATTTCTAGGATGATGACATATCATTATTTAAATCGTTTACTTTGAGATTAATATGCGCATCTTTATTACGCCATTCACACTTCTTGATGAGTTTGTCGTTCAGGCTAACCTTCAGGAAGTTTTGAACTGAACCCCTTAGTTAATCCGATGGCCTAGTAAGTGCGAGTTCAACCATTAAACTGAGAGTAAATACAGACTTTTAGTCTCGGTAGAACTGGGGCCGTGTAGGAAATAACTGAGCAGTACTAAAACTAACAAGACACGATATCCTTTAGGCATGAATAGAGGAATGAGGACAATCTATCATTGTAGATTAAATAAAATATTCAGTTCAAAATATTCTGATGATTACCCTGATCGAACGACACCTGAATAAGACCTTAGGTTACAACGGCCGAAACGTATGAAATGAAGTGCCGTTTTAATATTATCAATACGTTAATAATGATAAATAAAGTGGGTGGGGGAAATGTTGGAATTTGTAGATGTAACGAATGTAGCCAATTGTTAGTATGGCTTTGAAATTCAGTCCCGTTACAAGTTGATGCGAAGAAAAAAAGTATTCTGTTAACGTATGCATATCGTCGATCAAGTTAATCAAAAAATGAAACTGAGAATGTGAAATAGAGATGATCATCAGAAATAAATGAAAAAAATCCTCAGGAATCATGAGAAATTCTTTTACCTGCAAGATACTTTTATATAAAGCACAGAGAATTTTTCAAACATTTTTAAATGCGTTTTTTACGCCAAATTTACGTTAGATTACGTATTTCTGAAAATAAGGTTTTAAAAATTACTCTATGTTCACTGAATTTCAATTCAGTGAACATAGAGTAATTTTTAAAACCTTATTTTCAGAATTTATAAATGTTTGAAAATAAAGTAGCATGAAAAATACCATTTTTTTGGAAATAATTCTTTGATATCAATATTTGAAGAAAAATGTTTCTTAATGTTTTTCTTTTTTTTATCCAGATCCAAGAAGACTGGAAATATGTGGCTATGGTATTGGATCGTCTCTTTCTTTGGATTTTCACCACGGCCTGTGTAGTCGGTACATTTGGTATCATCTTGCAAGCGCCGACCCTCTACGATCACCGGGATCCTTTAGAGCTGGTGGACCCCATGGACAATTGCTACAGGAGCTATACGTCTTGAACCTATTCGTCGCATCACCTCCCGAAGGCCACCGGTTTTAGCACGATGAGGTCACGGGTTCGATTCAAGACTGCGGGATTGGTTTTTGAAACCCTTGCTGCCGCTACTACTGCTGTGTCCATGGTACCTTAATACATGTTTTGGCATTCACACACAAACATATGCAGACACATACTTACAGAAACAAGAAGGTCCACTTTCATGGAAAACTTAAAAAAAAAGGAAATCCCGTTGAAGGTCAACTGGAGGTCAGAATGTATACATCTGTGAAATAATACACCCCCTGAATAAATTTAGATTATATTTAAAATGAAATAATATAAAGCGAATATAGTATTAACATTTTACATATTACTATTAACAATGAAATATGATAATTACTTTTGTTATTTCCTTTGTTAGAATTAATTCCTTAAATATTTATACATGTGCAAGTCCTCTAGTCCAAATTCTATTATTGATCTTGGATCGGTTTAGTTGTTTGGTCAGATTAACAAAGAGCAACTGTTCGACAAAATACACTTGATTCATTTATACAACATTCGTATCTTTATAACTGCCGTGAATAATAAAACCAAATAGAAATCGTTCAAAAAACGTCAAACCCCTTGACGTCAGACTACAAGACTTGGACATGTATTTCAGCATCGTCCCCTTCTATAACAAGAGATTCAAATTTATTTGAAGACTAAAAAACTTCAAAAGATTATATCTATCTTTTGGACATTTGGATTTAACGTTTCACAATTTTCCCATCCGTTCTAATTTAAGCGATTAGATTTTTCTTTACTCACTGTTTATCTCAAATAATTTGAAATTCATTTCAATTGAAGACATCCAGAAATTCGAGGTTTGACAAAGAAAAAAAAAAAATTTTAATTTGAAACTATTTTCAAAATCATGGGAAAATACTTTTCAAAAGAAAAAATGGATAATTAAAAAAAACAAAACAAAAAACAATAGTGTACAGCAAAGCAAACGATATTTTCTTTTTTTTTAGCGCGCTTTTTGTTCAGCAACGCTGAGGCGCGTTCCTATTAAACCGTGTCGCGTTGTGTAGCTATCTCAATTCTGAACATCGATATGGTCAGATTCTGATGACGTATGTAGCTATGGGTAAAATATGAACATCATATTTATCTATGTGTGGATCGTCTTTCGTATATCTAGATATCGATTATTAACTTTTTTTCTTAGCAAATTAATTACTTTCTTACTAATCTCTAAAGAAAACCGACAACTTTAATCTGTTTGGCCACATGACACTTGCCAGTTTTTATGTTGACTTTCTTGTATAAAAAACGAATCTAAACATGTGAAGGAGTACATACATATATATATATATATATATATATATATATATATATATATATATATATGTTTTGTGTGTGTATTTGGTAGCTCCGATGAGTATTTGCATGAATGTGTTCAATGCCGAAAATCTTGTGCCTTTTCCTTTATATCTTTTCACAATTATTCTTTATTGAATTCGGTAATATATATTTTCAGCTCTTCTAATATCAGTAAAAATACACGAAACAGTTCAATTCGTTTGGAATAATAATAATAATAACAACAACAGCAACAACAACAATCATAATAATATGTTATGTCTTTCTAAAATTTATGCAGTAAAATAAAAAAAAACATTCAAGCACTGGACAAATCATCTGTTAAAACAGCAAAGAAAAGGGTTAATTACGTTTTCTGTATTGCACACACACACACACTCAGACGCATATACATACATACATACATACATACATACATACATACATATATATATATATATATTTTAAGACATTTTTATGTTTATACATTTTTATGTTTTTTCATAATGTGTGACGTCATTTTTTACATTTGGATACGCATTGAGCAGATATGAATGTACGTGAGAGAATCATGGAATATTGTATTTTAAAAACAGTAAAATCGACCTTGCTAACCGAACCCACCTCTGTGGAGAAATCGGTAAAAGCACATCAGGCTATATGATGGTTCCGTATAGGATACAGGTTCGATTCCTGTCGGAGGACGCATATTTTCTATGACAATTTCTCGGACATTCAGGCCGGTAAATGTTGTTAATACTGTTTATTATAAACAGACCATTTACTTACATATGTAAAAACATAAAAATGCCTTTATATATATATATATATATATATATATATATATATGTGTGTGTGTGTGTGTGTGTAATGTAGTAGTTTAATGTCTATACACGGGCGATGTGAAACAATCCCAGATAATACGATTTTAAATAAAAATATATATGAACATACCAATATCAGGGGAAAAAATTAATTGAGAAAAGAAAAGACAAAAGAAATCAGTGGTGATTGAAAATGTCTGGTCAAAAGAAGAAAAAAACACTGAAAGAGTCAATTAAGTTAAAACGTAAAAGTGCTCAATACACTAAGTAGAGCAAAATCTAAATAAAAAAATAGCCAGCCAGAACCTTCTGGGTACTAGCCTGAAGATCCACTTGGCGAAACCGTGGTAGGTGGGTTCGGGCTCACTAGGTCTCTCTCTCTCTCTCTCTCTATATATATATATATATATATATATATATATATTTAAGTTATGAAGAATTTGGTAAATCCAAGGAGGATGAAATCCTGAGAGCTCAATGTGCAGAACAGAGCTAATATTTATGAACAACAGACACTTTTAAGGTACCATTACAATAATAAATAAATTATTGTAATGGTACCTTAAAGTGTCTGTTGTTCATTAAATATATATATATATATATATATATATATATATATATATATATATATATATATATATATATATATGGAGAGAGTGAGAGACATAGAATAAGAATAAGCAGCCCCGAAAGTCTGCTTTAGATTGCACACAGGTAAAAAAAAGACTGATCTATGCCATGGCTGAGCTTTAATATATTTTAAATTAAATTTCAAGTGAGCGGTGACTGGCCACGACTGCCAGTTTCATTTGCTTTCACGCAATCATCGGGAGTTCGCTGACTGTTGTGTGTGAAAATAGAAACACTTATAAACCCAGGCAAGTCGAAGATGGTAAGAGTGTAACCGGTGTCTGCATATCATGCACACAGTGACAGCGCATTCATATTAATTAAAATTATTCATATTAATAGAAATAAAAATAAGCAGCTCCCAAAAGAGTCTGCTTTCGATTGCCCACAGGAAAAAAGAGTGCTCAATGGATATGCATCTTAAAATGGCCTGTGTGTATAAGGATTCCTATTTTCACAGAAAATAGTCACTGACCGTTTGATGATTGATATTGGCTGTAGTGGTCGGACATTACCCATTTGAAATAAGATTATATATATATATATATATATATATATATATATATGTGTGTGTGTGTGTGTGTGTGTGTGCGCGTGTGTGTGTGATTGTGTTGGTGTTTGTGTATAGAGAGAAGGGGAATGAGTCATTGAGAGAGAATGGACTCATCGTAAGTGTCAGTTTCCCAACTTAAACGATCTTTAGACCATGTGTCACTACTTTAGTCCACTGACAATGAAGGGGGCTGGTAGGTGGGTGTAGGGGCGGAGAAGGAAAGTTTGTTATTCTAGGGCTAATGATTTTGAGTCAAGTTTCGTTTAATATTCTTATTTATATATTTAATTATTATTTTATTTATTCATTTATATTTTTTTGTTCGTTTCAATTATTTTTCCGTTTATTTTCTTGGTTCCAATTTTTTTTATTTCACATAAAGTTTATTAAATTTAGGTTATGGGATGTTAGTCAGTTCTTTTGGTCATGATATTGTTGCTTTCCGCTATTTTTTCTTAACTCAAAAACAAACCTAAACACACCAAAACTAATGTAGAAAGTAGGAAAAACAGCCCCAGATTTCAACAAAAGTTCAAAACGATGGAATCGTTAGCTAGAGAGGAAAATAGTTATAATCACCTTTCCAAGAAAAACAATTAAACCTATACTAAAAGTTCGGTTCAAAATGTAGACACAAAAGCAAATCTCTACAACGCAACCTACATCTCACCATTATAAAAAATTAAATGAAACGCCATAATCTAAATTTCATAATTTAAGATCAAAGGAAAATATACAAAAGAAAAATATGTAGAAATCAAATAAATTCATGATTTATATAAATGAATGAATAATAAATATTTTATAAATAAAATAATTGATCAAAACATCACGACTATAAATTACCCACAATCATTAGCTTTAAGGAGAAAAAAAAGAACTTCGTAGGGCCGGTTTTCTATTTTCTTCACTTCCCCTGGTGGCATATATATAGAACCCAGTACATTGATAGTGACTCATATTGCGAAGATCGCTTGAGAACTGAAACTGCCAGTCACCATGCAGGCTTGATTCCTATATCCTCAATGTCTTTATGTGTCAACGCACTATCTCGTTTACTGAGCACTCTTTTCTAAATAATATATATATATATATATATATATATATATATATATATATATATATATATGTGCGTGTGTGTGTGTGTATTTATGTATGTATTATTATCTTTCACATGTTTGGATAAATTGTTACTCTGATCCGGTGTTTATGGATACATGTAAATATATTCTATTTATATATACTCTGTTAATTTTTTGAAGTTAAAATATTACGCCTTTGTAAAGAAAACTTAGACGACTAGGGTGATCCAATTGTTCAGCTAAAAACCTTTATTATGATAATTATTCTCAGATCAGTGTAGTTTAGACATTTGTACAAAAGGATATTCAAGCCAATTAAGTTTTAAGATTAAAGTTGTTCATCATTTGATTTTGTCAACTGTTCAACTTAACAGCCTTTTTGTCTTATAAACTTTGGTCAAAACAGTAAAACTTTTAAAATTCCAGTAATATATATATTTCAGCTAAGAAAAGGGAACATGGAGCCATATTTGAACCTGTATGTATAAAAGATAGTTGCAAGTAGTTTGAAAAATGCATGTCGATAAAGAAATCGTAATACTTACATAAATCTGCTGATGTATCAGGGGCATGGTTATAAAACTTTTCTTGAAGATGTTTGCTCGTGTAATCCTCTTAAAGTTAAACTTTGCTTTGTTAATTTCTATTTAAACACATGTATGCTTATATGTAGATAAACGTACAGACATAAATATATCTTTTGCTTCTAGAATCCATAAATATCATTTCAAAACTAGAATCAGTTAAAATAAAAATTTTCACTGAATGAAAATTATTTCATAAAAGTCGTTTTCTATCTTCCTATGAAAAAAGCCAGACCGGCAGAAAAATTCTTACATGAATTATTTTCATTCACCATTTATATCTTGAAGGTTATTATCTAAATCGTTGTTGTTTTGAATAAAGATCTTCTGACTTTCCCGCTGGGAAGATAACATTAAAACTTACAGTCGAAAAATTACCCAGAAGAAAAAATGCGTTTGATTTTACTAAAAGCCAGAAGAGATTTTCTCTGTTAATTCCAAAAAGACGCCTACTGTATAGAACTAAAATGAAATAATTTATTTTATTTTAATCAATAATTTTATTTATTAGTTTGTTTGGGTACATCTATGTATGTCTGTTCCTACGCATACGCGTGATTCTAAGACAGATGTGTCTATTTTATAAATATAAATCTTAAAATGTCAGTAAACAACTTCAGAGATTAAGAATTTTATAGTGTTATCATTAGAAAAAGTTTCCGACGGTAGATTACGATATATACCGTATAAAACTCTAAAAAAGGTCGATTTTTTTCCTATGCTTTTAAATGGCTTTTAATCTTTTGAAAATTTGGCATTTTTCTCCAAATCAAGATCCCACAACACATTAAACAAAGCTTAAGTAGAAACCTGAATATTACGATCAGTGCTTAATTCTAGGTGAGATGCATTAGTCCAGGTTGCACATTCCCATTTCCGTTAATGGGTTCAGGTCAAGGCCAGGTGTAAGCATTCCAAAAGGAAGAATTGTTCAGTTTTGCCCCTAACCACTTACGGTCGCATTTCGACAATGATCTTTTTATCCTTAATACGTTCTGGAAAAATTAAAATATATTCGCAGCCACATTTGACAAATAGAAATAAATATTTCAAATGAGATTTAAAAGAAATTTTCTGTAAAATCGCATCTACTTTTATGCTTTTAAAACAATCATCAGATTTTTATCAAAATTAGAGTCCTTCATTTTTAGATGAATCGACTTTTACAAGGGTATACATGGCAACATATTATTTCTAAGTAGAAGGTTTTTGATTATTGAATTATTATGTACATTTGTAAATGTGCGTGTGCGTGCATTTATGTATGCAAATATGCAAGTGTATCATTGTGTGTGTTTATATGTGCGCACTGATTTTTTAAAAAAATGTTAACATCTTTTTCTTGTTTAAATATTTTCTAGACTCAAGATTCAAAGCCATAAATCATAATCAATGTAAAGAACATATTTTGTTAGCACAAAAGCCAATCAAGAATGAAGGCAATACTTGAACATTTTTTTCCGTAGACATTTTTGATTGAATAACGTCTTCCAGGTGAAATGCGTTCGGGTGATTTAAGTCACCAGGGACATGAAGCCTATTTCTTTCTCTTGGACAAGACAGAGCGGCAAGTTCAGATCATGACGCAGAAACGCCGACAGAATTCATGATGAGGCAGTAATCCGTGTTAATCTTCCCAACTTTCATGTCTTGTTAATGCTTTATGGTAAGTCGGTTTTGTTATCTCTTTCTTAATAGCGAATTTGTTTCTTTAAACAAAAAAAAAAGTTTTTTATCATTACTTCAAAACTACGAAAATGAATAATTTCCAATAGTTTCAAAAGAAAATGCAACTGATTCCTTGACTATAAATTTCTTAATATCCAAGAAATATCTGTCGAGAAGATAAAAGGGAATAATATTTTGCTTCGTAGAATAGAATTGGGAATCTGGATTCAGTGAAATTCCTTATGCAGAAATTAAAGACATACAGTTTTATTTTTATTTATTTGTATCAGCCTTTATGCCAGTCTACAGTCGGCTTCCACAAGGTTCGTGTCATCTCAGAGAAAGTAATGCGCCTTACCTTGCTATGCTGGTCTATGAAGCTTTGGCAAAAAGGATTTTGAATTCAGAGTTGTCTTTCCCTTACATTAGCTGCCAATGCAAGACTAGTAAACCCAGTTTGCATAGATAGATGCAAAAATAGATCTATTCGGATAAATGTGTGTGTTTAATTATCAAAGGATTTTTATCTATTTGATTTTATTTTTCCATTAATATTTAATGCATGTTAATTTGTTTTTAGCAGATGCTTGTATATGTGTTCAGCGCGAGTATATATTGAATGAAAATCTTAAAGAAGAATCTTGACTGTGTTAAAGAATCAGAGAATTTTAATGAAGACATTGGATGTGTGCACAATCCTACATCCAAACAGGGGTGGGTGGAGAGAAAGAGAGTGCGAGAGAAAGAGAGAGATGCGCAGGGACAGAGACAGAAAGAGATAGTAAATGTCTTACTAACATTAAAAAAGAAAATACTGCTTGTTTGACAAGTATGCTAACGATGTCTTTTAAAAACTGCAGTAACATTTTGGTTAGATTATTTATTAGTTATTGGGAAACAATGACATGCATTCATACAGAGTTTAAGCATTTTTAATAGTTTTGTAAGATTTGAGTTGATGTCAATAGATATTGCCATCAACTCAAATCTTACAAAACTGAATTGAAATGAATATTTTAACATGCTGAATTGAACTTGAAATATTTAACATGCAGCTAACTCGTTTAGCACTAACCTTATTAGAAGTCTGGTAATTGTGCATAAATAATGAAAATTAAATTAAGAATACAATTTAGAAAAACAGACTAAAATAAACCAACTTTTCTAGAGAACATAAAAAGAAATATAAATTAAAATTCATGAAAATGTTCACTTGAAATAAATGAAGTCATGTGTTTTTCTGAATAAATTTTAATTCCATTACATTTCTGAAAACATTGGCTCCCTCACTTAATAGAATGGTTCTTTTGTTAAAGTTAATTATAGAAATACGAAAAGGAAAAACTATTCAATCAGTTAAATTCATCGAACTGACACTGAGATTAAACTGTATCTATCGGTGGCGCATCTCACAACTGAAGTCAAATATAAAGCTTGGTATCTGATGAGGACAAAATCAATTGCATTTGTTCGTTAACTATTTTTGAAACTCATATGAAATCTAGAAATAAATCTCTTAATGCATCAAATTAATCACGAGTACTACTGGGAGAATTATTATCAAAAGAAAACAGTTTCCAGTAAAAGTAAAAATGAACAGTTATTTTAGATATATCGACTATTTTTTTCCTGTTGATGAAACAATTGGAACACCAAAAGTCGTCAAAACTGGTGAGGGGTTTTGTGGCCATTGCTAACATTTGTAAAGTCATTTTTCAATTTCTTGTTGATCTTAACACTTCACTGTTTCTCACGACACTATCTGCAAAAGATTTCCATCAGTCTCTACGATGATGCTAGCACGGTATGTCTAACCTGTGGGTGGGCAGTAGATCGACTTCTTAGGGATTCATATTGCTTCTCCAGGACGTGCCGATCCCAGCCCAGACCACTGTTTTCATTTTTAAATTCCCTAAAACAAAAACATTTAAGGCAACTCTTTCTTTACGTTGATATTACGTTGAGTCCCTCTATTGTTGACGAGAAAGAATCTCGTCTGAATACACATTGTCATAGAAACTCGACTCGGCTCTTCTTTGTTCTTTCTGTTTTTATCATTTTATTCGACTTTGTGTTTTTCATGAAATGTATATTCTATTTATAGTCTTTTCTCCCTGTCTATCAATTGTTTTACTCATTACTTCCAGGATTGACAAATATTTTTCTTTTACAGGATTTTATATTTATTTTCACCAATCTGTCAACGGAAACACGACTCTAAAATGTTTTCAAAAATTTTTCAGCAATATTTTATCAATCTAAATATGTTTATTATTTATTGCTTTCCAAACTTCATACGCAAAGACATTTCGCCAACTCAAATTTTCTTTAATTTTTTAATATCTAATTGAAAATTACCTTTTTAGAAAATTTTACTAAACCAAGTTTTGTTTGCATACATTTTCTAAATTTTAAAATATTTTGGAGAAAAATTACTGTTTGAAAATTTAAAAAATACTACTGCACGAGTGTATAACTTTATCTGTGATGTCCTAAAAAAATAAGAGAAATCCAAATTTATTCTCTATCTTAAAGTTTTTCATTTTTCATAGGCTATAATCATGTATTATATTATTTGGACATCAGAACAATAAGCATTATCAGAACAATAAGCATTATCAGAACTATTTTAGCTACTGCTAATCGTTATAATCATTATTAATGTATATCCATGTTATTTGTTGGTTTTCATTGTCAACTGACTCGGAGCAAATATCCTCAAATATCCTTAACGCTGCTCACAGTGTCCTTCACGCTCTCACCCAAGTGTAGTCTTACATTTTTCTAAGTTGTAATTTTTTCCATCAATAACCCCGTACACTGGTAATTAAGGATATGAAACTAAACGTCAGATTATTATTATTATTATTATTATTATTATTATTATTATTACCATATTTTTTATTGTTATTAAAATTAATTTGAACGGCTAATCACGTAATAAGGGAAAGTAAAGTAAATGAAATTACATAATTTGTGCAAATGTAACTTTTTTTCCTTTGAAGTTTCATGAATTATGACAGCGTTCAAATTAAGAAAACATTTTCGAAACATAAAATTGCAAATAGTTGGTGCCGAAAATTCGATTGCATTCATTTTTAATTAAAACGTATCATTCTTATTTTAGTAAAAAGTGGATCTTTAAATTCTTGGCCAATTGTTTTCAGACTTTTTAATAAGTAAAATGACGAATGAACCTAAAAATGTCGTCCATCAAGATTCAAATCATTCGTCTGAGATCAAATTTAAAATAAAATTAATTTACATAAGCAACAAAATTCTAGCAGACTTAGGTAATGGAAAATAGACGTTTTTAGAAATGATCTCAGATTTTATATATAAAGTAGAACCTCTTTTTACTATTTCAGTTTTACAAACGTTAACAATTTTCTGATTCGTGGTTATTAATTCCCAACTTGATGAACGATTTATTTCACATTTTCTCATCAGTCTGGCAGTTTTTATATTTGCCGAAACAAATTAACCAAGTATTTTAATTCTTAAAAAAAGCAAGTTGTTTTTCTGGGAATATATAACAAACATGATATAATTTGTAAATAAACAAAAATTAATAGATTTTCCTAATGTTAACCTTAAAACATTATTAACTCACTGTTGGAAAATTTTTTATATTAATATTTTACAAAGTCGATCATAATATTAGCAAAATTATATTTCCACATGTCTATTGCGCTAAATTAAGACATTTTGAGTATTTGAAAATGTTGACGCAATATGTCTGACTTGTGTATTTTGAAAAATTTATGGACACAAAAAGTTCGGACAGAATTTAGAAATGACAGTCGAAAATACAATATATTTGTCTGAAGTAGATATTTTTTATGTATTACATAAATTATTGTATTTAAATAAGTGCACAAGTGTTCTTAAATGATTAATTCTTATGAAGACTGTGATACACCCATTTTCTAATTTGGAATGTGTAACTGTTTTAAAACAAATATCAAAATCCATAGCTTTTAGCAAATTTTCGG
>CAHIKZ030000525.1:735000-737500 GCA_903632075.3 Acanthosepion pharaonis | reverse complement strand
TATTTGCTCTCCCACCCCAGTTCGGGCAAATACCAGAATAGTTCATGCCCTTCAGCCTATTACGGAATCGCAACTAAGAGAAAGCCAAGCTATCAAAAACCTACACCAGGTGCCTCGACCTTTTCGGTTCGCCGAGCGACTGAAGAAGCGTCCGTGGGTGGACGCACGAATTAATCTTCGCTTCAAAAGCAATCAGGGCAAAGGGCGCCAGATGGATAAACTCTCTCTCTCTCTCTCTCTCATAATCAGAACAACGTGTAGTAGTAGTAGTAGTAGCAGTAGCAGCTGTATGACTCTGTGGAATCAATCTGCTGGTATTAATAATATAATGATTAATGTTAATTAATAAGCTAATGAAGGATTCTCTAATTTGCTCTCGTTCAGATTAAAAGAAAAACGAAATATGATATTGTAAATAAAATTATAGAAAGAAAAATAAATTATTATTTGAGCGAGTTTCCCTCCCAAATTTATTTTGAGTTCAGAGACAGTTTAAATACAAACCAGTAAAAAAACAAAGTAAAATTTTTGAAACTTAGAAGTTCAAATGATTCACATCAATCCATTTCTCCAATTTAGATCAGCAATCCACAAACCGAAAGTGAAAGTAAGGGTAAAGATGGAAATAGTTATTACACCTTCTCAGAAAACTGAACAGATTGAGGAACACGAACCTGAATCTTATGTTCATCTTTATTGGCGTTCTTTAGAACTGTATCGAAGAATCTTGGAAAGAAAGTTGGAAGAATTGGAAATTTAAAGAAGAATCTAAACCATTCAGACTTAGGAGAGTCTTGGAGTAATGGAGAGACTTACTGTCATTTGAATTCAAACAATGCTCATAATATGGAAATCCACCAAATAATAATAATAATAATAACAATAATAAATTCTTGTTTGGTGATTGAGGTAGTTGTAATATCTATACCAGACCAGTCTATGTAAAAGCTACGATTACAAATAGTGAATTCCAATATGAGGCAGAACAACTTTACTGCATATATTCCTACAAACTGATGTGGATTCAACTATTTTGCTATGCACCACAGCAACAACGTTTCATAAAATGCTGTAATAATAATAACAACAACAACAACAACAATAATAATAATAATAATAATAATAATGGCTTGATGCTACACCAGAAAACTCACGACTTCTGCTCCTTTCTGTTTCAATTTGATGAATGAAGACAGACTGCAGTATTTATGCCTTTCAGTACCATTGATTTGCCTGACATTAACAAAATGGGCATGTTGCATTGGTGAATATCTGTTAATGAGGGAGAGTAGTTGGGAAGCATCATGGCCTGATTTCAGAAGGGTTGTTTGATAGATGAGGCAACCAAGGCCAGTTGGCAGTCACATTCAGGCATTTGAGAACATCCTCAAAAGAATGCATAAAATTGTGGAATAAGATTGTGACGATTATGCCCCAAATTATTGGATCGCTTGTAACTTCACAGATTTACCTTGGCAGAAAAAATAATTTGAAGAATTTGAAGTTCGAAATTTATTTGATACTTCAACATTAAAAAAAACCAGCCAATGAACCAACTTGACCAAATAATAATGACTAGAGGAAAGAAATTCGACCAAATGAATAGTGTGAAGAGTGTTAAAGAGAACTTTAAAAGCTAGGAAAGATAAATTTGAATTTATGCCTAATAATCATCGGTTCATTCTAAAAAGACCCGAATAATCTGGAAAAAAAGGAGCAACCTCTGGGACAGAAGAAATAGTACAGACTCCTAGACTATTAAAATATTCGAAAGATGTTAGGTAGAAAACTGTCATTAAAAGGTTCCTTGTCACTGGAACCGTTGGATTAATACTAGCAAGAAAAGCGTCAATCATATGATGAGCGATTTGGATGATAAAAAGTTTTTAAAAATGAATTGATTGAGTAGTGAAATAGGTTCACTGGGTAATGCAAAAATAAATGAGGTTTTTTTTATACAAGCCAATGCTATTTGCACAAACCAGAATCTGCCTTTGAACTTATTTGAAATCCGAAAATTCTATGTGGTTTTTAAGTTAAATTGATCATCCGATCTAGAAAAGCTTATCTAGTTTTCGTGAATATAAAGGGGTTTTGTCAATTTTCAAGCAGAAGAAGCAGTAAAGGTGAAAGGAAATAAAAAGATAGGAAAGAAATTTACAAAAATGAAAACATTTTGAAAAGTGCAGAAGAGAAGAACATTGCTAAAATCAGAAAAAAATCCGACATTGAGAAAGGGAATACTGGGAATATATGGCGTCACTTGACCGCCAATGAAAGCCGCCTGATTTCGTCTGAAAGTAATCCCGATAAATAACATTATTATTACATACTAAAGACGAGGATGCAGGAAAGATCTCGTCCAAATCCAATGCAGACCCTGATTTTAGAACCTGACTGCTAAAATTATTACTAGTATTATTATTATCATTAGTAGTAATAGTAGTAAATACTAGAATAAAAAAGGCCTCTGTGAAATGTTTAAACTCATTTCGTTTTT
>CAHIKZ030000525.1:635000-732500 GCA_903632075.3 Acanthosepion pharaonis | reverse complement strand
TTTCATCCACGGTTCAAGATGCTCCTTCATAAACGCTATGTATGCATCAGCAGTCATTTTGACGCCATCTGGTACTCTCCATGGGCCCACTAATGTTTTTCCAATAATACCACCCTAGATCTTTATGCCTCCATCGCCTTGTTGGCGTCTCAAATGCTGATGGCGATTCTGTCTCTTCATTACCCAGCCTTTGCACCATCTATCTGGCCCATCAAGTGTTGCTCGAGTTTCGTCTGTGAACAAAACTTTAGAGAAGTTAATATTCATATTGTCCTCAGCCTATTTCGATCGATTTTGAATGTGATTTCTCGTCAACGGATGCTTCGATACAGGTTTGACTGTTGTTGATATTTCCCACAGATACCGACACCGAGTACTTTTAGACACACTAGGATCCTCAATGCGACTGAAAAGCTCTTGACTGGTAAGTCCAGGGTCCTTCGTGGCCTCTCATTTAAGTCATGACATGAGACAACATGAAATAACACTCGGCTTGCCTTTATCTGCCCTTTTGCGTACTTGTGTAGGGTCAGCGGTGAACTTTTTCACTGTTTGATGACACCTCCCTATCATTTTAGAAATTTCTAGGGTAGATTTACCTTTTGAGAGTTCTGAGGTGATAGTTTTTTTTTTTAGCATTACTTAAACTGATTTTATGGCCCATCTTTTTACTAAATTCTTACACTTTTCTTATAATTTGACACTCTCAAATCACAGTGCTGATAACAAATACGGCGTCAGTTTGTTTACATTGCGCAGATCAGGTCGAAAATTTCAGTGATTGCGCAGGTCAGTGTTGCCGACATTATGTGAACCTATTGGACGGTTTTTGAAATATAAAAAAAAGTTATCTCGATAATAATTTGGCACGCAGTATATATATATATATAATATCAATGGATAATTAGTAGGGGTAATTCCAAAGAAGACATAAATCCAAAGGAGCTCAGTGTAAGAACAGAACATTACGATGATGAATACAGAATCCTTAAAAATCCATCTGGTTGATGTGGTAATAAATTTATTCAGACCTTAGTTACAGTTTCTGGGAAAGAGCGTGTTATCTAGCATGAACAACAATTGAACAAGTCGAGCAAGCTCGGCCACGATGACTTGCGACTTCGTGCTATCACAGCTATTGATGGCCTCAAAGTGTTCTGTCTACCCAATTTCACTCACAAGGCTTGGATCAACCCGTGGCATGGTTTTTAGGCCCTTTCCAAAGGTGTTTTACGCTGGGAACGACCCCTCCAGTCTGATAACACCGGGAAGTCTTTCTACTACCCCGACAAAATGACCATGGTGGGAGTGAACCCGGGACTCATGATCAGATAGCGAACATTCTAACCACTCGGCCACGTATCCACACCCTCTATGTAATTTGTGTATCTATATACACACCTCACTGTATCAATTTAGTGGTTGTATAAATGTTTTGCCTGTTCAGGTCCATACGAACGTTGTTAATATGAGTAGACTTACGAGTGTATCGGACTTAATTTGGAATACTAGTTGGGATAACAACTTTTCAGTACTCTCTATTATATTTTTAAAAACACATTAAGATAATTTCATAAATTTCAGTAAACAAATTCTTTATAGTTAACACTAGCTTTTGCATATTCTATCTCAGTCTTTTCATATCTATCTATCTCTTTTAGTTTGTTTCTATCTATCTATCTATCTATCTATCTATCTATCTATCTATCTATCTATCTATCTCAGTCTTTTCATATCTATCTATCTATCTATCTATCTATCTATCTATCTATCTATCTATCTATCTCTTTTAGTTTGTTTCTTTCTATCTATCTATCTATCTATCTATTTATCTATCTCAGTCTTTTGATATCTATCTCTTTTAGTTTTTTTTTCTCTGTATCTATCTATCTATCTCAGTCTTTTCATATCTATCTATCTATCTATCTATCTATCTCTTTTAGTTTGTTTCTATGTATCTATCTATCTATCTATCTCAGTCTTTTCATATCTATCTATCTATCTATCTATCTATCTATCTATCTCTTTTAGTTTGTTTCTATGTATCTATCTATCTATCTATCTCAGTCTTTTCATATCTATCTATCTATCTATCTATCTATCTATCTATCTATCTCTTTTAGTTTGTTTCTATGTATCTATCTATCTATCTCAGTCTTTTCATATCTATCTATCTATCTATCTATCTATCTCTTTTAGTTTGTTTCTATGTATCTATCTATCTATCTCAGTCTTTTCATATCTATCTATCTATCTATCTATCTATCTATCTATCTATCTATCTATCTATCTATCTATCTATCTATTCAAAGTGATTATTAGCGGAAAATGTCTTATAAATATGAATCTCATCATAATTATTTTATTGTTAGCTTTATTTCTATCTGATTATTGTTGCTTTTTTTAGCAGGCATTTCTGTTGATACAATCTTAAAGCGAAATACTGCCAAAGTCTTTCATTAGGTTTCGTGTCCCGCAACCTGTCAGATTTGTAACGGTAACGCATCCTCTGTATGAGTAGAGAGGTGTGTCTAGGGCAAGACAACCTGGTGGATCTTATCCCTCTTTTGTTTGATTTAAAATTCAGAATTTTCCTTCTCCTAGTTAATATCTCAAAGCATGTGATCCTAATCAACACTGCTATTTAATATAGGTTCAGTCGGGGAGGGGGGGGCAGAGGTAAAAAGACCCGCATTATTAACTTTCTAAACAGCATTTTTATGTGAAGAAGAACGTAACGAATTTAGTAATTATTCAGTCTACCCAAGTTTATGTCCATGTTGCCATGTGGATAAAACACTGAAGTGACTTGATCGGTTAGTATTCTTAACTTTCTATTCCATTAACAGTAACTTGATATATCAGAGAACCTGGTACTAACCATACACACATATTTGATGATTCAAATAGTGTTGTCAGGAATTACATAAAAATACATGTTTAGAGAAACTCAAATATTTCCCTGTCACCTCATGAAATCACCTTTAAAAATGAATTCCATATAACTGTGTCCTATAGGAAGATGATGAGCAACTACCGACACCGAGGTTCGAGCGTGTCACTCTGGACTTATGAATTTATGTTTTCCACCAGACGTATAAATAGCGGTGTCAGGCTACTGACTGAGGTGATTATTGAATGACTATTGAGTGGAACTATCCAGTCGAATTACTGTGAATTATTGTGTATCGATGATTTGAGTTTTGATTTAGGATTTACCGGACGTTAAGCCGATCTGCGATACTAACAAGGTATTCAATGAAATGGTTAATTCTCTTTTGTTGTCTTTTACTTTTTTGTTCTTGTTTAGTATTTATTTGCGGTTGTAATTAATTAAATACTGTTTTATCTTTACATTGAAGTCTTGAGTTATACTTAATTATTAACGGCCACCATACGTCACAAAACTATGACTATTTTATTTTTGCTTGCATGCGAAGTAAAATTTGAACAATTTTTTAGTCTCAATATTACATAGCAAAAATTAAAAATCTTTATTTCCATTTTTGTTATTTTATCAAATTGAATTTTTGTTTTTAAACGATTTTCTGGTGGAGCTATTTTATCTTCTATCACTTAAATTATTTAATAATTCAATTCCCTTAACTGAAGATTGTACTCCAGTAAGGTTTTGTTTTTTCCAATTTGTTTGGCGTTTGGCGGGTAAGGTTTTTAAACGTTCCCTATCGTCGTCATACTATTCAGATAATTGACACAAACATTTTTCATGGAATCCTCAACCAATGGAAATAACTTTGGTAGACAAAGGGAGTAGCGAGTTCCTTATAAATACAAACACGAACAAAGAAAATACAGATTTTAAAAATATATATAAAAAAACATCTATTTCTGCAATTTTCTCCTTAGCAAAATACGACAATCATCATTTGCATTTTATATTTTCATAAAAAAATGAAATTTTACATTTCCTTGTAGTAGAATCATGGGGTTTGAGCAGAGAAAGCATAAAAAACAATGTTTCAATTCTTGCGTTCTAAGTGACGAAACAAATGAATGAAACCTTTTTGTTCTTTAAAATTCGTTGCTGTTGAAAAACAAAAAAATCATACTGCTTGATGAATAAGAGCCATGTTTTAAGCGGTCATTATTTCTGTGTATCCAAAATTTCGCAATTCCACTACAAATTCATAGATAAATGACTTCTGTTTCCCATTCTAAGTGCTGAGTCGGTAAGGATACTAGCAAGCACAGGTTAGTCGCGTACTTGTAAAATGTGCTTCAACTGTTTCCAATATTACCAAAAGTGGGTGTGATGATCAGAAAGTGTAGATTTTATTAAAGAGCAGTTACACCTTCTTCTGGGTACAAGGATTTAAGGTCAGTCATAAAAAGAGCAACAAATTTCTAATTGTTCAACATTGTGTATATAAAATGAAATGAATAAAGGAAATATTTAAATCTTAAAACAAAATTTTACCCCTAGAACGTTTATTCTCCCAAAAGCAGAAATATTAGTCTTTTAGTCCAGAAATCGTGGTAAAAATAGGAGATATTGCTAAGAAAATTACTATTATTTACATTATTCAGACTGTTATCCTGATCTTCATTGCTATATTAACAACGTTTCGGCCGTTGTACGCCCAGGCCTTCTTCAGGTGATTGGAATTTCGAACCGAACACTGGGGGGTAGCTTGTTCTATTTCGATGTGCCATGCCTCTTCCGGATGTCTCATTTATTTCTCTTTAATTCAATTGTCCAAGTAGAACTAAAACAATCTATCCCGGTGGACGAAATTAAAGGTTCGGTTGAAATTCCAATAGAAACGTTGTGAATATGACAATGATGATGAGTATAATAGTTTGAATAATATAAATAATGCAAGTAATCTTAATACCTCATCTCAGAGATATAGACAGATATTGCTAAGAAAATGTTTGAGTGTGGGTCAAAAATCAACCACTTTGAGAAAATCAAACAAAATTGACGCCATGATGAATCCCTATAGCAGTAATGACCAGAATGGTGGCAGCAGCAGCATCAGCAGCAGCGACAGCAGCAACAGCAACAACACCAACGGTGGTATCATCATCATCATCATCATCAGCAGCAGCAGCAGCAGCAACATCATCAAGATCGACGCCCTTTGCAAGAAACGTTAAGACAACGATTTACGTCTGCTACTTGAAAATCAACACAAAAACATGATTTCAATAAACATTTGGTTGTTGACAGGCAATTGGCTTTTTTCTGATTTAATCCAATTTATTTCTGTGTTGAATTATTTCATTTTTATTTATGTTTTGGAAAGTTAATAAAACAAAGATAATTGTTGCTTTCTTAAAAAAGAAAACACAGTGAAAATATATTCTAAATGTTATGGCAGTGTAAATGTCGGAAATAGTTTCCATATATCGAAGGTAAGTAAATACAATTAATAGAAAAATGAAAATCCCAAGACGTTGAATATTTACGACATCATCTCAAATGAGGTAAGTCATTCGTGTCAGTGTCTTTTCTATGGCGTGAGAAAAGGTAAAGTGTTTACAAAATAAAAAAAAATCTGCTGTTTGCCATAAAGCAGTCGATAAACATGTTAAGCTCGAAAGCTGTTGTTATTACATAAATTTCTACTTGCATGCGACACAAAAATATCTAATATTTGCTGTGTTGATGGCATGATTATTTGAACCGATGTTTGCATTGGATGGAAATTCATATCCCGACTCCAGTAAAAAGACAGCAATAAAATCATTAAATAAACTTAATAAATGAACACGCAGAGAGCTTTTAAAGGCTTATCACTATTTGAAGGAATATTTCATTTAAAAAATTGATGGGATGGGATTTTATTTCAGAAACGAAAAACATATCCTAGATATTTATCTTGCAGTATACCTCTGAATTTCAGAATCTATTCTTTGCTATGTTGACATATTTTTCAGTCTCCAGACTCCAAAGTGCATTGGTAATAAGCGTCTAAGAAAAGATCTTTTCTCACCAATAAAGCAAAACGTTTATATAAAGTTTGAAGCTACCGAATAGCGATAGTTTATTATAATATAGTTTTTCAAGTGTTATCTTTTCGAATATTTTGTGTTTTTTTAAACATTTCCCTCCAAAGCAAGACGATAATGCCACTAGGGGAGGGAAAGATTATGAGAACATTTTAGTGAAGGGATGTGAAGACAAAGAGGACTAAAGGAAGAGGTTTCAGAAAAACAATATATGGCGATTGACGTTGCATTTAAATGTTTGTAAATTGATGGTGTCAGGGAAGCCAGAAATCGGGAGTTCGACAGGTGAGAAGAGTGAGAATAGAAACTATTAGAAGAGAACTTACGGTTACATCTAGTTCGTTCAACAGTAAAACTGTGAGACCTAATTGCCAATCTAGTAGCACTCTTAAATTCATGCAGTCGAGACACTAAAGGGAGAGTATCTCATCAGTACAAATGACATGAAGATATTTGGGAAAAGATAAAGGGAAGTAACATTACGTCGGTGAAAAAATGATTGGAGTCAAGATGACAGGTCAGAATCGATTACATTACATACCTTTCTTTGAATTTTGTCAAGAATCTCGAGATGAATAGCAGGAGCACCAGACCAGATATGGCAGCATTATTCAATGTATTTATAAATGAGCATTTTGAAGAGAAGAATTGTTTGGCTCAATACAGTGAACCAACTGTCCTAGCAGTAGATGTATCAATGGAAACCATGTGTTCAAGAAGGCGTAAAGTGTTGCTCGTTTCAGTCATGGTGATAGCATAAAAGATTCTCTGTGAAAATCTTTCTGTTTTGGAGGCATTCAAATTTACAAGCCATTCCTTGCCCTAGTTAACCACTGATTGAAAGTCATTTTCGAGAGCAGTTGCCAGTTTTACTTTTTCAGTTATGTGAGACTTTCTACTAAGACAGGAGTAAAATAGTTTTGTCATCTGCATAAATACCTAGTTGAGATCTGATTATATCGGGAATTTCATTGATTAAGATCAGAAACAACATCATTCCGAGGATAAAGCCCTGAAGGATGGAACCCTGGAGGGGGATCACACCCCCTTAGTATAAAAGGAACTAGAAGTGTATCCGTTCAACACGACCGTCGATTTGTTAGGAAACAAAATCCAAATATTCGTCCAGAGACACTGTAGCTTTTGAGCTTGTGGAGAAAGCTTTTGAGATATCTAGGGCCACACCTCGATGTTTATCGTTCTTATCTAAAGCATGATAGAAAAATTCAGTGATGGCTGTTAACACATCAGCAGGGGACATGCAGAAACGAAAGCTATATTGTTTATACGAAAAGAGGCCATGTAAAAGTACGATGCTTTAACCAATTTAGCGTTGTGTTTAGTGGTGTTTAGTACTTTGCCAAAAAAGAGTTAAGAGACTAAATAGTAAGGTGATAATTTGTGGGGTCAGAGGTTTCCCCTGAGTTCATAAAGACAGAAACCACAGAATAGGATTTACAATAAGCTACGAAGTGTTTAGGATTCTATCACATTAGACAAGTGCATTTGTTTTTATTTTACTCGGGTTAATTTGTTTGTATGTTGGTATTCAAATTTTCTTCTATAAGTTATAACTTTAATTATCTTGAATTTCTACCGTTTCCTGTAATTTGAATAATAATTATTAAGACAAACTTTAGTCTGCTCTCCTTAGGATTAAATTAAACGACTCGAGTCTTCGCCACGGTATTTCAACATTCCACAATAATGGCTTTTGAAAATTCATATTCTAATCTTATTCATACCACGAGAGCATTCCCATTTTATAAATCGAAACTGACAAAGAAAAATACAACTTCACGTTATCGGTTTATTTATTATTTTTTTTTGTCATTCGTGGTAAGAAAGTGAAGGATATTTTTTTATTTTCTTTCTCCTAAAATATTAACAAATAATTCTTAGAATGAAAGCATATGTTTAATTTTATTACCTCTGCTTTTGAAGAGGTTTAAAATTTTCACGCGGAAGATAAGCGGAACCATTTCCAGACTGATAGACGTTGTTAAGAAATGCCATAGCACAATGTGCACTCACAGATTGAAATTTAAATACACATTTTGAAGTCTTATTGAAGAAGTTTAAAATTCAACCTGATAATTTACTTTGTCTAAAAAAAATGGCAATATCGAAATTTCACGTATTCGAATAAATTAATTTTTTATTCCACCGAACATATATATATATATATATATATATATATATATATATATATATATATATATATATATATATATACACATATATACATATATATATATAAATATATACATATATAGATAGATATATAGATACACACACACACATATATATATATATATGCATATATATATATATATATATATATATATATATATATATATATATATATATATATATATATATATATATCCGAAATTCATATTTAATCTCGGATTAATTGAACTTTCTGATAAAAATATTATCAGGCAAGCAGGTGTTTAGTGTCTTTCCAAACTGTCCCATGCATCTTTTAAGCATTTGGAAAGAAAGGTACAGAAGATTGGCTTTTGGGCAACGTGTCAAACAACTTAAGATCTATTGTGTAAAGAGACTGAGTTATTGATAATAGCTCAGTCTCTTTATAGACTAAATATTGACATAGTAATGTGAACTGTAAATAAGTAAAGCAACTACGCGTTTACTGATTTAAAGTTAAATACATAATTATTTGATTTCATTTAATCGAGTCAATAATGTCTGTCGGGAAATAATCTGTCTATGTATGTATGTATGTATGTATGTATGTATGTATGTATCTATCTATCTATCTATCTATCTATCTATCTATCTATATTGGGTGTATCTGGATAGCAAATGATCTTTTATAAAATTTTATTTATTTGGAAGCACTTTGTTAAGGATTTTTCTTCATTTTTGATTTCGATCCATTTTCAAGTTTTCCGGTGAAATTATGAATATAAACTGTCTGATTATTTTCGTCTTTTTCTTGATAATATTGGGACAAAATATATTCTTTGTGCTTTTTGTGCTAATGTCAAAGTTATCTTTTTCAGTTTTATCTTGAGTTTATACTTGTGAGAACAATTATTGCTAATAGGCGCCGTTGTAGCTTTTGAAAAGGTTTCTATCTCTCTGAACTTATATTTGCTACAATTCTTCGATGCATAATAATTCCAAAACGTTCAGATTATGGGGTTTCTTTTTATGGACAACAGTTTTCTATTCATGCCACTAATGTGGATGTGGATCTCGCAATTGAGAAAGCCATTCTATTTGCCAAATCTTACTCTTCTTAAACCGTCCTGACATAGCTTGTGAAACGAGGAAACGAGTTTTACATAAAAAAAACAAAACGCCACTGAGGCGATTACCTATTCTTCCCAATCGTTGCAGTTCCCGAAAAGCCTTAGAAAATGAGTTTCCACTGTTGACATTTGACATTTTTACATTATGCATTTTTGAAACGTAAGTTTGTTGCTTATTTCATCCAATTATAATTTTGATGAGTCCAAACAAATAACTATAAACATTTGACTAAGAAGAGAGATTTTTTCAGGAATGCACAAGGAGACTTTTATATGATTTATCAACTGGTCGATTTTTTCTTTACTCGCAAGGGAATTTTTTATTGGTTCTAAATCAGGCAAATTGTTAAATTGTTTCAGTGTTCTTCATATCTGAATATATATATTCACCGTTAATATATTTTAGCACTCCCTAACAAACACACACACAAACATGTGTATGTGTGTGCATGTATGTTCGTGTGTGATTGTTGACCTTCCTTGATTCATTATACTAAATTTGCGTACCTTAGCTTCGCAATATATTACAACTTTAATATGATGATTCAACACTCCCTAACGCATAATATATACATGTATATATATATATATATATATATATATATATATATATATATATATATATATATATATATATAAAGTGGTCTGTTTTTCATTAAATATTTATATATATATGTGTGTGTGTGTGTGTTTGTATGTGTTTATATAAATAAACTTACCTAAACTAAAGAATAAATCATTTTATTGCGATTTCTCCTTATCATGTCTTCATTACGTTAATTATTCTAAATTCTGTTTTTTTTAAACTTTAATTTAAAATCAAAGTAAACCTGTATTTAATAAATGCCTAATATGTAAGAATACATTTTAAATTTTAAATTAGTTACATTTAAATTAGTTATTTAAGAATAAATTTTAAATTGGTTCGCGGTGTTAATGTCTTTTGATTATAAAACAAAAAGAAATTCTTTTTTCAAGTATAAATGCAATCATCCTTCGCCATTCAAAATCGATGACTTGATGAATTTGTGAAAATTTGCACCAGAAAAATCTTAAATGTTGAGTAGACAAGTATAATCATCTTTTTAATAGAATTTTCTTTCTATTTGATACCTAACATTGGAAGAAATCCGTTTTAAATAAAACAAAAAGCACCAAAAGCTGGAAGCATCGAAAATAGTGAATTAAAAGGCGAGAGAAACAGTGTCCATTTGTAAACTGTTTATGAAGTTACAACAAAAGATAGCAAGATACGTATAATTCATAAATGTTATTTTAAAATAATTGATTAATGTATATATGTATGTCATTTGAATTCATAAAAATATAATTTATATTTGAATAAATTTGCCTTAAAGTAAGAAGGGGATAAATAAAGACTAATTTATGGAATCTGATCAACAAGGGATGCTTCACAGTTGCAGCCATGTGACGTATTAGGTAAACCTTAATAAATATTATGGCTTCTGCTTTGTACATGAGATGTGCATACTTTCAATTTTTATCCGAAATAGTGAAGACAGGATAATAATCCATTATTGGAATACTGATTTTCAAAGTAATCACACTCACTTCACTTTCTTTATTTAGGTCAGGTTAAAAAGCATCAAGTCATCATCAATTTAAACTTGAGATATGGCACATGAATCAGTTTCATTTTGCGTTTAAGGTGTTTGCAATTGAAAACAATCACTTCTAAATTAAAAAAAAAAATACCAAGTCCAGCTCTTAAAACTAATTTACAGAGTTCATTGCTAAAGACACACGTTTTTCTATAACGATATTTATTGACATAGGTATCTCCCCAATATAGTAATACGCTTAAATATCCAGATGTACTTATAATGTACTTGCAAAATTTCTACACGCAATATTATATAGAGCTACACATAATTATTAGTTTAATCTACATTTTGTAATTCTTATTGATATTTTTTAGTCATTTCACCCCAAGTAAGGCGATAAAGCCACTAAGACACAAGGGTTTACTGAGTGTGAAAGAATCTGAGAAAAACATCATTAAAGAGAGAAGCCTATAAAAGAACTGGGATTAAAGAAACAAAAGATGGCGATTGATATTGCATTTAAATTTTGGAAGATCAAAGTTGAATGGAAAGCAAGAAGCCCGAAGAGAGTTCCAGAAACGAAAACTGCGTGAGAAGAAACTTAGATTCTGCTCTTTTTTTAAAGTCTTAATTAAAACGTTACCCGGTTCCTGCCATTTTCAAGTTTTAGTTAACAGAGATTCAAACTCCAAGTGAAACACATGCAACGGGTCAGAGGTGAATAAAATGTTTTGTTCGATGCCTGGCTTAAATCAGGCCGTTTTAAATAGTAAAAATAACACTTATACTGGCTGATGTTGATGTCTACACTAAAAAGAGAAAATTAGCCCAATTCTTTCCGTGTGAAATTACTGACTTTAACATAGACAGATAATAAAGAGACTGAAATAGCTAGCTAGATAGATTGTCATGAAAAGTTTAGAAATGTTGCAGATAAATCTAGCATTTATAACTGAACTTAAACTGCATATGCAAAATCAATTTTAAGCAAGAAATAGATTATCTCGGGACAAATAAATAATAAGTCATAAATTAAATCTAATGATTATTAAGTTTTTATTAAGTCTTTCGTTTATATATTTCTCAATATTGGATAAAATACTTTATACTCATTTTTTATGTTTGTAAATGTATTGAAATTTTTATTAAACGCATTTAATTGCCCATCCTTTAAAAGAACAAACTGAGTTATCTGACCTTTTTCGGCCATTTTGTTTCTTCTTTAATGAGTTGGATGTTTCAGAATACGAGAGCTGCACAAAGGGGAATAACTTTGATGAGGAAATGGATTCTGGATTCTGGATTGAACTGAAAAAAATATACTGACTTTAACACATTTTTTCAACGATTCAACTTAGATTAAATAAACTGGTCTTGACTGGATATTGTTAATTTTATTTTAAAATCGTTCATCTCAATGAACAGACGTATTTATCAAGAAATAATTATATAGTATGTAAGGATGACCTTTACTATACATATTGATGACATTTAACGAAAATCGTTATAACAATATTTGTACGGTGAGTTAATATTTCTGGGTTAGATAGAAATGGAACAAAAACAATCTACCATTTTAGCAATATTACCTCACCTATCAGAATAAAAGTGAATATATAATAGTTATCTATGCTTAGAGATATCCATAATACGAGAGAATTTATACTTACTTATATATCATGTGAATTTTGAGGAATTTTTACTTTCTGACATTTAAAGCATTGCATTGTGTAAAACCTGAACTGGAATTTTGTCTTCACGTTTCTCTCATCTAATACTAAGCAGCCATTTCGATATTACCAAATTTCAAAGTAGGAAAGAAACAGACATTTTGTAGGTGAGTGAAGATTGCCACGGTAGAGAAAGATAGACAGTTATTTTATAAATTGAAGAGGTACTATTTTTTTTTTACTTTCTTATAGAAATATTGGATATAGGTAAGGTATATGTAAAAATAAAATTTAAATTATTTCTTTTTAATAATAACACTGTTGGTGTTTAGGTGTGTGTGCACGTGTATTCTTTTGCGTGTGTATGTGAATGTGCGTATGTGCATGGAATTTCAGACAAACAATATATATATATATATATATATATTTGTGTTTGTGTGCATGTGTGTGTGTGTGCATGTGTGTATGTGTGTGTGCGTGCACGTGTATGATTTTACATGTGTGCATGTATATGCACATGAAATCCTAGACAAACACTATATGTGATTGTGTGTGTGTGTGTGAATATAATGACTTTAGGACTAAAAATATTTACCATAAATCTCTGCTTATATTATATAGAAATTGACTTTATTTTAACCCTTACATGTCAATATAAAGTATTGACTCTCTTCTTTCATTAGTATTTTTCATTTCCATCAGATAATATTTCGAATTTTTCTTGGAGGCTCTCTCTTATAGAGGTTGAGAGTTGTAACAGATTGACTTCCTAAATGATTATTCTTGGTCACATTTTATCAAAGAAAATATTTCACTTTGTTTGTGTTTGACGAGCAGTTGCGACAGAAGTTTTGCGTTTAGCCGTCCAAAAACTGAGTTAACTTTCGGTTTTTATTGTCTGAAGAATTCCGAAATAAAATCCAAAAATATGGTGCTTTAAAACGGGAAGAATGGAATGCTGAACTGTTATGTAATATCAGCCCTCCTCTATAGCAGTGAAAGCTGGAAAAATCTCTTCACAGATAAAGAAGAGACTACAGGTAATAGAAATGTGGTTATACAGAAGGCTGATGAGAATAATATTATGAAGTAAACATGCGAGTAACGAGTATGTTTTAAGGAAAATGGAAGCAAAAAGGACACTTATACGTAAAATATACGTAAAAGAGACCGTTTACATTTCTAGTACATGTGATGAGGAAAGAAGTTTGGGAGAATTTTACACTCGCAGGACATACTGAAGGTAAAAGGGGCGGAGGAAAACATTGAGTAAGCTACCTAAGAAGCTTGTTTAAATTGATGACAGCGGAATGCATAGCGCCATACAAACTTTATTAAAAGGATACAAAAGATAAAGAAATTGTAGAGAGATGTGATCACCCAGTCCAGAAGGTAGAAGATAATTTGAGTCTATATATTGTTTGATTGGTTAAATCTATAGCTTTGGTGTAGGAAATATAATGAAAGTGTGCGTTTATGTCTCAGATGGTTGTCTATAAAGAAAAAAGATATGATGCGTAAAACTCTTGTCTGCTTACAAGAGCCAATATCTTAATTTGCTTCTGGATATTGAAATAACAAAGTCAGATTCTCTCTGAATTGGAAGTGAGTGGTTTTCACGAATACAAGTCAATCGAATTATATTTCAGATTTCTCATTATTTCTTCTCATTCTTGGCCCATGTCTGTGACATGAGGGAATCGCTAACAATGTTTAAAAAAAAAATCTTACATAAATTTATCAAATTTTATCAAGAGTCAACATTTAGACGAGCGCAAAGAGTGAATATTAATAAAATTTAGTACAATCAATTAAATGAAATTAAAGTAAACGAATATACATATCAATGAAGGAGATGGAATACGACATGCAATTACGAAGAAAAAGATCCAAAAAGAATATAATAATAGTGTGCGTTTGATACTAGAAAGTGAACTTGATGGAGCTAATAAAAAGAATGTTATCAGCACCTTAGTTATAGAGGTTCAATATTATAAAATGGAAGTTGAATGGAATTAAAAGATTGGACGTACAGACCAGAAAAATGTTTACCCAAATGAGGATGCACCAACCGAAATCAGATGATCATAGGCTGTACGTAATAAGAGCTTTAGGAGGTCAAAGTTTAATCTAACTTGAACTAACTGTAAAAACTACGACAATCGGAAAATACAAATAGTAAAACATCACATCCGCTCCATCAACAAAGAAGCTGCACTCTTGAATAAACATCTTAATGTACCTGAAACCTTACCAACAAAAAACGAAGCGAATACCGTCTACACCAAACGAGTAAAACAGAAAGAAAAACAACTTGGCCAAACAAAATTAAAAAAAAATGGGAGGACAAGGCGTTGCATGGAAAATATCTAAAAAGAACGAAATAAGCAGACGTGGACCAACAGAAAAAACATCAGTGGCTGAAGAGCATTAGGCTGAAAGACAAAAGACCTAATTATTGCCGCTCAGGACCAAAGCCTCGCAACCAGATCCTATCATTGTCACATAATCATGGATGGAACTAACCCGAAATACAGCATATGCGGAAAATATGACGAAACTGTCGACCATATTATCTCAGGATGTCCGGAACTAGTAAAAAATGTATATACCCACAGGCATAAAAATGTAGCGGCATATGTGCACTGGAAAATATGCAAGAAGCACAAAATCGAAACCACTGAGAGATGGTATGAACACCAACCAGACACAATTAAAGAAAATAACAATGTAACTATCCTCAGGGACATACCAATTCAAAACCAACAGACCTAATATTATCGTAAAAGACAAGAAATTCAGAAGTGCATGCTTATTGACATAGCAGTACCATCTGAGAGAAATACCTTTCTAAAAATTATAGAGAAATTGTCCAAATACAAGGACCTGGATGGAGATCGAGATAAACAGGATATGGCGTATGAAAACTGAAACTGTACCAATAGTAATCGGAGCACTGGGCCTCGTAAGAAAAGGAATGGACAATTTTACTAACAGTACCCCAGCTAACATCAACATACAAGTTGCCCAGAAGATCTCCCTACTAGGAACAACCCATATACGAAGAAAAGTATTATCAATTAAATGATAACCTTTATACTGATTATAATAGGACTACTAGGAATTTAAAAGAATACTGATACATATCTCAAGAAAATCCCAGGAACGTCATTTCACTATTACAGATACAAAAGATGTGTTCATAAGTTCCGCTCACATGCTTACACGTATAGTTTTCGCAATGTAATATGCAACATAACTTTCAAAGTTCGGGCTTTTTTTTTTTTTTCAGGTCTCACGTAAAAGACTTTTGTTTTGCATTGAACAGAAAATCAGGAAAAAAAACTGGAAAAATAATAATCTTGAGAAAATGAATTGCATTTTTCCATTTTGCTACAGGAGGTAGTAGAGTATTTCAATTGCTGATATTCTAGACTGACAGCCTCTCGAGAGACAAAAAATCTTCCTGTTTACCTTAGTTTCCTTCGTATCACTCGATGCTAAGCTTAATAAAAATCAAGAAATATAAAAAAACGTTGAGAAAGAAAAATTGAACAGTTTAGGTGTTGAACATCATAAGTTTATTATGGGATGGATTTCATAAGTGTTCAATATGTGCATCGCCTATGGCACGGAACACGTCAAGTCGGTAGTTAAGCTCTTGCCAAACACGCTGTAGCATGTTTCCGGTAACATTATCCAGTGCGGAAGTGATTCTTTTCTTGAGTGCATCAAGGCTAGCAGATAGAGGCGGCACAAAAACCAGTCTCTTGACATATCCCCATTAAAAGAAGACACACGGGGACCGCGGCGGCCATTTCATCAGCAAACTGTCTTCATCTTCACCTCGCCCGATCTATCTCTCAGGCAGATTCTCATTGAGATAAGCACGTACTATCCTCTTCAATTAAATATAAAATCTTGATCTGTTTCTATAAATTCTGTGAAAATTTGAGATTATTTCAACAAGAATTACCAAAATTATGGACCTGCGAAATTTCTTGGGACACCCTGTATAATTCAGAAACGATAACCAAATCATTGATTATACACATTTCATAAATAGTACATCGATTGATGAGATATATAAGAATGAGCCTCATACTTGTGACCTGATTCCAGACTAAGCAACACTTAATAAATAAATACGATGCTTGATCTCAACTTGATAATAACTAGTGGGCTAATTTGCCCTTGTAGTAAATTCCATACTCATTGGGTGCCCCCTCTATTGTGTCATATCAAGCCAATATCTACAAGACTGATGTCTGTGTAGCAGGGCAGATTCTTTCAGTCTGTAAACAAAATGACCCTTCAATAGTCTTTCTGTGATGACGTGCAACACCAATAAAGCTATTTAAACAAAACTTCCCTCTGGATTATTAGAGTAAACTCACATATAAAATAATCAAGTATCGATTAACATTATTATTTCAATGATCATTCAGTTAGTTCTTGAAAACTTATTTATTAATGTCCATCACTCTCCTTAGATGAACAATAGAACCTTAAACTGGCAGATATTTTTCCAAATGAGTGATAACGGTCAGTCTTGTTTAAAAAGCCCTAAAGAGATGACAGGTGCGCATAGTACCTTCGTTTTAATATTAGACATTTCCTCTTGTAGAGACGAAGACAAGCAAAAGGGTTTTCTGTCTATTTATTGACCACACCCGGAAGAATCCGATGGAAATTGGACAAGTCAGAATGAAATTAAAGCAATTCTATTTGGAGCATGGCTGTACTTGGATCGATAAGAATGAACTACGGGTTTGTTGACCGTAAGTCGGACTGATTGAATCAAATACTTCAGCTTTTCTTGAAAACGAACTTCATTCACAAACGGGATTCTATTTTGTTACCCTTCTTTCACTTTTCTTCTTCTTTTTTGGTATGAGTTTTTTTTTCTTCTTCTTCTTCTTTTCTACGACCATCGGTTCAGTCGTTTGCGTAGTTTTCTTAGAAATCCCCGATTTATCTTCCAAACCACATTCCGTTTTATTTCATTCCATTCTACTTTCTTTTATGATTCTAACGAGTCGCGTATTTTGATGATCTGTTTGCGTGACTTTTCTTAGCTCATTAGTGTGTCCTTTATGTCAGAATCCGGCCTTTGCGTGTGGTCGCATCTTGACTCGTCGAGTTGTGGCGAAATTGGCAAAGATTTTCTTCGCTTCCATGTTTGAAACCAAACGAGAGAATTTGACAATGAACTTTCAACAGACCCAAATAAATAAGGCCACATTGCTGGGAAATTATTTATCTTCCTATATCTATGGATATTTCATGTCGGCATATGTATAACAAGAAAATATTTAAGTTGACATGTTTCTTGATACAAGCATAAACATGCATATATATATATATATATATATATATATATATATATATATATATATATATATATATATATACTTAAAATGTCTGTTTATAATAAACAGTATTAACGACATTTACATTTGGATACGCATCGAGGAAATATGAATGTACAAGAGAAAATCATGGAGAATTGTAGTTTAAAAACAGTAAAACTAACCTTGCTAACCGAAACGCTTATCTGTGTCTTCATCGGTAAAGTACATAAGGCTATATGACGGTTTCGTATAGGATACAGTTTCGATTCCTGTCGGAGGACGCATATTTTCTATGAAAATTTCTCCGATATTCAGGCCGGTAAATGTCGTTAATTCTGTTTGTTATAAACAGACCACTTACTTAAATATTTGTATCTATAAAAAGAACCTATAAACATAAAAAATGTCTCAATATATATATATATATATATATGCGTGTATGTGTGTGTGTGTGTGTGTGTGTGTGTGTATGTGTGTGTGTGTGTATGTTCTATAACCTTGTATAGGAGAGGAACAACTCTGAATTCAAAACTTGCGTTGTTGGTGACCTTGTAGCACGTAGTTGTAAGATGATGTGGGTAGTTGAGAAAGTTTTCTCCTTATATTTCCCTTCTTTAGGTGTTCCGTGTTACATATCTTCTGGAATACGTAAATACGTGGTAGAACTTGCAGCCTTAAACCTAAAGTACCTGCTCATGAGTTTTGCTATTACTTGTTACGCTTGACTGCATTCACAGAAGCTTTTAATGTATCTGCTGCTGCTTTTGAAACCTTACTGGCACTTCGCTTTCTTTAGTAATGTTATTTGTAGTTCACTTTTAAGCGGCTGTTACTTCAAATGATTTTACATGATTTCAGTTTTTTAAATGACATGAATCAGAAGATAAATATATCAAAAGAGTAGCTCATTTGTTTAGACTCCACTTTTGTTTTCTGTCCAGCGAAAATGTTACTGACACCCTATACATGGAAGTCCTTCTTTCGAGAAAATCAAAACCGAATTGAAAAGCGCACGGATTCTTTCGCTTCTGTTACAGTAAGGTTAACTGAATTGCGTGCCATAGCATAAGATGTGTTTCCTAATCAAAAGCCGAGAGTCTTAACTTACTGGATCAGTAAGCGATATAACTGACGAGTGATTTACCAAATCCCATTCAGCAACTAAACAACTTGTTTATTATCAATTGATTTAGACAGAATATCAAATGTCTTGCAATATTATCTTCACCTTTTCTTTTTGGGGACTTTCAAACATTAACTTATTTGGTTCATTCAACCAACATCGACTTTCTTTTTCCCCGCAGTGAATTCACACAAGGAAAGAATATTGCTTGGCAACTTCCCATTTCTGGATTTAACAATAATGACATTTATCTTCTCAAGTGCGGGTTTCGAGGCCGATTCTCATTGTCGGAGTTAACCATCTTAAATGGATTTAATTGTCTTAAACGACCTGCGATTATGCGTAACTTTGGATTGAGTTAATGGATAATGAGTTACTCCAGTTGATCATATCTACTCAGTAGTGAGTTCGCTCTTTACTGTTGCTTTATGCTTCTAGCCTTTTGCCAAACTAAGCTAGCCTTAGTACAAATAGTGCACCTCAGTTTAGTTTGTTGTTTTAACTAATGAGTTGAGTTCGATCCCCACTGGGTGCTCCATCCTTGTAACGTACCAGAACTAATCAAAGCTTAGTAAATAGCAATACCCCTTTGACATTATTATTATTATTATTATTATTATTATTATTATTAACTAATTCACTGTTTACACCAAAGCTAATTAATGGCTTCGACTGGGCATAAGTGACATAAAGCCTCCTTGATTTTCCAACAGTCTCTTAGTATGCAAGTTGTTTGTTGCAATGCTGTCTTCTGAGTGGTCTCAACTCTTCCTCTGATTTTCAGTTCCCCAGCCTTTACCCTAAGCTCTGCGTGATCCTTCCTAGCTATTCAGTAACGACTGACATCATTATTATTTTCATTTTCTAGAATCTTTTTAGGGCTTTGGTAAGCTGATCCTTTTTTTTTCATTTTCTTTCTATTACGTGATTTGACCTGGCACGTTCTTCTGACCTGGAGTTTGTGATTCGCTTTGAATCTCAAAAGTCCAAAAGATGGTCTGATTCTCTTAAACAGATTATTATTTGTGTATATAACATTATTATTATTATTTGTTTTAGCATACCCAAAAACGATAATGGGTATATCCCCATTCATATAAATACAGTAGTAAATACTGTATGTTGGTCTGCAGTTGGAGATTCATTGTGGAATTCACTTGACTCACTTCTAGCAGTAGACTACTTCTACGCGCCGCTGGCGAATCTTATATGTTTTGTACTTGTCCTAAGTATTACAGTTTATTATCAACCTTCGTTAGATTATTCAGTAACCTTCTCTAGGTTACAATAATATTATCGTTATTTGCATTCTATCTGCGGACATTGCTGAGTATTGAGTGACAGCAAATCCTCTCAAATCTTCAGGTGCGTTATCTTCGGCAACTCAAACTCCATCGTGGCCAGTACAATCTCAACTTGTCCTCAGATTTCTGACCTGATTTCCAGCTTTTTTGGCATTGTTTCAAGCACATCTATTATTTTGGGCACGAAATCCTTCATGTTTCATATCGTTCTCAGCTACCGAGTAAGGTCTTGGTATTTCTCTAATTTCTCATTTACTTTGATGTTTACTTTGTGATCCGCAGAGACAACCTGTCTATGACCTGACAGCTTTTTTTTTTTTGCTTTCATTCTCGATAATCTGATCTTTTCTTCCTGTTTAGATTGGATTTTTGGCTTCGTTTTCGGAATCCTATTTGTTTTCTAAAATGGTTTCTACTGATACTATTTTGTCAACAAAAAAACAAAAAAAAACAAACAAAAAAAAACAAAACAAACAAACAAGTCACTTGTTCACTTCCCAGTGTAGAAATGTTGCCACCCTGCAGTGGCTTCTTTAATACAATTTTACACCATTTTTCTATATTTCCTGTTTCTGTGGATTACTGTGCTATGACTTTGTTCATTCACTTATTTTCTGTATTTTTTTTTTGTTTTTTGCCAATTTTATATTTGATGTAGTTTTGCCTGATGTATTTGTTGTGAACTGCGATGATGAAAGATTCTGTTTCTTTTTTCAGGTATCCTCTGCATAGTAATGTCTATGATTGTTTACATATATATATATATATATATATATATATATATATATGTGTGTGTGTGTGTGTGTAAACAATCATATATATTTCTATAATCTTTTTAACTTCTCTGTACATTTTTCTTTACTCATTTCATCCACGTTTATCATTATTTCTTGGCGCAATATTTTATGCATTTTTCAAAAATAATATTGGCGTTGCTTATGCATTTATTTAATTCCATTTTGTCTAGTTGAACACACAGTCTTTGATGCAGATGTGTCCTCTGCTGACTACTCTCCTTAGTACATATAGAGTCAGTGTTTGTGATATCTTTCGGGTGGAAAGTTTTCGGTAGGGTCATGTGTTCTCTCGTCAGTCGATTCATTGATCTTAGATCCTCTTTGGTTCAGTCAATAAATGGCCGTGTCTGATTCAGTATCGATATTGCCCAGCTGTTCAAGCCTTTTATTAGGTTTCTGCTACTTACTTCGGTTTAAAGTATTTCACGGATACTTCTAAGTTATTTGTCTCTTATTTTTCTTTCATTTCCTCCTATTTGATTGATTCACATTCAAGTTCTCCCATGTATTTATAGTGGTCAGATGCGCTTGGTGTTTGCATATTCGCTATGTCGATTCCACCTGTTACAGGTATTCACTTACAGTGCATTATTAATATGATCAGTCCATAGTTGTTCACCTTGGCTTCTATTTTTCGGTGGTTTTTTGTTTTTGTTTTTAAATGAAGTTTATTCTCTCTCTGCTCATCCATTCTGGGACGTTTGCGCAGTTTCGAATCTGCTTAGCTAGCATGGTTTATTTCAAAAACCAATATGCATCGATACATTCATGTTGGAAGGTTTTCCAGTTGGTTTCTTTTCTGAATTTTCCTTTTTGTACCCCTGTATATACATCTGAACCCTTTGAAAAAGCGTGAAAATTTCCTGCACTGCAATTAGTATATATATATATATATATATATATATATATATATATATATATATATATATATAGATAGATAGATATATAAGTATATGATTGGTGTATACGGAATAAATTTTTACAGAGTAGAGCGAATATAATTATTTATTTAAAAATTATAACATAAATATATTATAAAAATAGCCATAATTAATTTGAATCTTTTAAAACCTTTATTCTACAATCTACATTCAACATCATCACTTGATGAGACACCAGAGGTGTTGAAACAAAATGGCTATTTTTGTAGTGATTTTATAACATATTTAATGTTATAATTTTTAAATATATATATATATATATATATATATATAAAAGACATTTTTATGTTTATATATGTTCTTTTTATAGATACAATTATGTAATGCTCTGTTTATAATAAACAGTATTAACAAAATTTACCGGCCTGAATGTCCGAGAAATTTTCCGAGAAAATATGCGTCCTCTGACAGGAATCGAACCTGTATCCTATACAGAACCTTCATATAGCCCGACGTGCTTTTACCGAGTGAGACACAGAGGAGTGTTTCGGTTAGCAAGGTCATTTTTACTATTTTTATACCACAATTCTCCATCAACCTTAATAACCGAAACGTTCTCTAATCGGTAAAAGCACGTCAGGCTAAATGTCTTAAGATAATTGTCGGACTTTGTCTATTTCATATATATTTCTGGTTCCTTCTAAAGTCTTCTTATTCTCTTTCACTCTCAGTAACTTATTGTGTCTCAGTGGCATTATTGACTTGCTCGAGGTGAAACGATTAATATATATATATATATATATATATATATATATATATGTGTGTGTGTGTGTGTGTGTGTGTGTGTGTGTGTGTGTGTGTGTGTGTGTGTGTGTGTGTGTGAGGACACTGAAAATCCTCCTGTACATCCAACTGCATTTGGGTTCTTGAAAATTAGCAAGACCCCTTTTGAGTTAGAAGCATAAACTTAATGGACACCTAAAGTTTATTGACATCCGTCCGTCGACATTTGAGGGAGTCGCTTCTTTTCGTGACAAGTGCACGTGTGTATATATAATGCATTACAACTTTTGAGAGGGTCACACATTGAACACCTATACAGATTACAAAGCAGAACACTAAACACCATGGAACCCAACTCTAACATTCCTGCAGCTTTCTCAAGGTCTCTATATGGAATGTTGTGCGTGTCTCAAGTTGCTCTTAAAAGTCATTGATGGCACAAACAAATAGAACATCAACGTTGGAAGGTGCCGATGAAACCGAAAACGACAGGAGAGCCCATCACATATATATATGTCTATATTTCTGAGATGAGGTATTATGTACATTATTTACATTATTCGGACTATTGCCCTAATCTTTGTCGCCATATTTATTACAACGTTTCGGCCGATGTACGCTCCGGCCTTCTTCAGTTGGTTGGAATGTCGAACTGAACCCTTTATTTCGTTCATTGGGGTAAACTGTTCTAATTCCACGTGACATGTTTAATGGATGTCAACTATCAGTTATCTCCAGTTAATTTCCCTCCGAAAATCAGTAATAACAGCAAACATTGCAGTATGAGCACTGGTAAAAATGGCCATGACACTATTGAATTTAATCCTGAAAAAAAAAAACCCAAAATCATGACTTCGCAAAAACAAAGAAAAAAAAATCAAGCGCCTTAATGTAAACTAAAATTGAAAAAACTGGAATCATTGATGAAAGTATTTAAGAACTTTAGTGTTGACATTGGAATGGAATTCCAAATAAAGAAATATGTTCTGTTAATGATGCACAAGAAAAAGCCTATTATTATAGATTTAAATTGCTTTAGCAATTAATCAATGTATTAACCACTAGAAATACATACGATTATTCGAATACGGCAGAGTAGAGAGGGTGAGAGATGGTTTAATCTTGATCTCAAATGTTTCGGTTTGTTAGACAAACTGGTGGTTCCTTTACAAGTTCGATTTTCTCGGTGGCATCCACTTTAAGCGAAGGAGAATTGGAAGTAAAGGGATTTTCAGGAATCGGGAGAGGGCTGGTCCACTATTGGCGTTAGAATTGCTTATCCGTGTTGCGGTTCCAAAGCCTCCATTTTGAATTGCAAACCACCACGTCGGGATGGGTAGATGAGGGAAGAAGTGGCAGTGAGAAGAGCTGACATAACCTGTTCCTGTTGTCGTCCAAAGTATCCCCTACTTACCCCCACCCCCACCCCCGGTCGAGCAGGTGAAGACCTAAATGAAACATCTACCTGTGATATGGAACATAGGATTCGTGTCCTTATTTCCCGACGAGGCTTTTGTTACCTCGTGTTATCTTGTGAGCATGCGGCGCGCACTCTACCCTGGCTTTCGGTGAATACCGACGAGATGCAATATGAGGATGATCATTGACCGGTCGGTGGGAAGCTTGTGTGAAGGTCGCTTTGTATGCTTACATTATAATGATGAGGCTAACAACCAACCAACATTTGCCTAGGACTGGTTAACTTATGTAGAAAAGAACAATAATAGATCTTCCTGCTAGAAACTGGGTTTATAGAATGATAAAATTATTCTTGGTATAGTCACTTGTTAAAATTTAGTTCTTTGGTAAAAACGGCATTGAAGCTGTTGAAATAACGAAATAAATAATAAAAGTTGACTGAAGAATAGAAAATCAACTTTGTTTTATGACTGAAAATAAAATGGATTACGTTATCCTAGGCAGGAGACGAGATCTTGTAACCGTAAAGAAAGAAAAGAAGATCAGTCAGACACAGTAGATGACGCTGCTTCCGCGAATTTTGATTGAATTTTAAGAAGAGGAAAATAGAAGTTTTTATGGCCCTCCATATCTTCCTTTCTCTTGTAACACTTCCTAAGTTTTGTTATTTTGTTATTTCTCGCAAACCCTGTTTTACCATCCATTTGATCAAGCTCATCAAGTATGTTACACCCTGCTTTCTTCTGTCTTCCTTTCTTTCTTTCTGTCCCGTGAGTATCAGATTTTCCAAGCCACCCTTCCTCATCACGTGCCACAGAAATTTCAATGGCCTCTTCCTGGTGCTAAGTATAAGTTTCTGTTTTTGTTTCTATTTTTTCCAAAACCTCTTCATTGCTCAAATGTTCGGTCCATGTTATTCTCAGCATCTTTATGTTGGACCATATTCCTCTTGCTTCATGTCTCTTTTCCATCTTTGAGCAGATTGATCTGAAATTTTCTGTGCCTTTTCTGTAAATATTTTCATGGTATTTACTCCTGAGGAACTTTGTTCTTTGGTACCAAACTTTATAAATTTAAGCGTGCTACGAGTTAGGCTCTTTTCCTTTCTAGATATTGACAAAATCATAAAGCATAATGGGATTTCTTGCCTTTATAGGCCAGTAGTCAGTCTTTGAAAAGGAGAACTATGAATTCAAAAACAGATGTGAAATTTCCTCCTCTTCTATGTGAATGGATAAAAAAACCGTGAGTGAGACTTGCAATTTTATCCCATGAATTCCTCCGATGCCAAAATATGATCGGTACCCAATCTAAAATATTGAGTATTGCAGTTAATTTATCAACAACGAATACCCCGAATCTATAATTGCATGAAAATGAATACAAGTAATAATAATAATATTTGTCATATGTAATTAGGAATAAAGAAAAGAAAACCTGCCCGATGGTATAGTATGGCACTCCCATCAGATCAAAAGATGTTCATGAAATAAAATGAAATGTTGAAAAACTACAACGGCCACATCCGGGAACTGAAGATATGAAGGTTAATGGTAGTCCTCGTAATAACTGGTGTTGTACACTTGTAAGCTGTGCCCCCCCAAAAAAGATGCGTGATTGGATCAAATAGGAAGGGAGAGAAGATGCAAATACATAAAACAACATCAACAACACTAATAACTAACAGGATTCGTGTAAATGATATGGAATTACTAATATCATTTTTAATGATTCACTCTGTACTTATCAATCCATTGCCATTCCATGATAGGACTGGTTGGAAAAGATTGCAGTAGACTAATTGAAGGGATTCCTGGAAATCCATGCCTCAGGGAGATACAAAAAATTGTTCTGACAAGTACAGCCAACACTTTACGAAGGGCTTTATCTATGTAATATCTTTTTTTTTATTTTTTTTTTTGTCAGTGGAAAGTGTCATGACGCCATTTCTAACCTTAGGTCCCTGGGCGGGACCCGGAAAGAAATGTGTAAACGCCAGAAAACAAAGAAAATAAAAATAATAATAATGATATAATAATAAATCAAAGAAATAGTACAAAATTGTGGAGACTTGCTATCACTTGATCTCCAATGCAATTGATTGGATATGTTAATATCTACATATTTTGTCTAGATAAATTAGAATGTACTACAATATGGTGGTACTGAATCCCGTTCAGTAACACAGATTCCCTTGTCCGTTGGGTGAACTTAGCCAGTTACACTTGTCCCTTTAGGTGCTGATGCACTGGACTCATAGGCGGGAGGAGTTAGGGAGCATTTTGTCTGTATAGAGAGTTGATTTTTAAGTTTAAAGGATAAAGCACAGCATTTTCTCTTCTGTGAAAATACAAATACATGCGTAGGGGTTAATATTTTATTCGTTTTTACCGACCTCGATTATCCTTGAAAAAAAAACAAACCTCCTGTTGCATCAGAAAAAGAGATTTCCAAGGAAGAACGCGACTCTAGTTAAAGGGAAGTAAATATATCCTTTTAGAGGCCATGTTTGGAAAAGAGAAATACGTTACTTTCGATACTGCTGCCCAGTGCAGCGCACAAAGTCAACACTTACTCAAGAGGTCACTATTTCTGTTGCTTTCTCCATTGCAAAGACTGCTACTTGAAGCCACGTCAACAATAGCAGCAGCAGCACCGTCTGTAACCACAGCTGCTACTACTACTACTACTACTACTGCTACTGCTACTTAAACGAGCTGTGTCGTTACTTTCATATTTTACGCTACTCCCATTTCCAATCTTCTTATTAGTAAGTGAACCGCCTTTTTTCACTGATCACGGAACCAGAATGATATTTCCGAAGATATATCCAAAGATACTGCATTGTCATTCGACCAATAAATATTCCAGTTGAACAGTTATTCTTCTGGGCCGAAAACACTAGGGACATTCAATGTTAAACTGAAACAGTTAATTTTTCTCTCTTTGTCTCTCTGTCTCTCTCTTTCTCTCTCTCTCGTTCACACGCACGTCTATGTGACAACAGTTTCGATTAATTTCATTCCATTTGTTTATTTTTTTATCGCCACATTGACTTATTCCGTTTGAAAAACGGAGAAAAGAACCCCACAGCCCAGGTTTTGAAAATCGCACGATGTGAAAATCTGTTTATAGATAAATAATCAATAATTGATATTTTGAAGGTTATTAAAAATATCTTTTTTGAAAGTATTTGAGTAGAGCACACTTATATATATATATATATATATATATATATATATATATATATAAGAGAGCAAATATACAAGGATTGATATAGACAATTACATTTAAGTAAGTCTTCTGTATATATAAGAAACAATATTATATATATATTACAAAAATATAGTTTTAACGTATACTATACTTATGATGTAAAGTGCTGAATATCAGTGAAAGAGTATATATATATATATATATATATATATATATGTGATATATATATATATATATATATATATATATATATATATATATATATATATATATATATATATATATTGCGTCTAGCATGAAACAGCCTCTCGCCTCTGAGTATTGAATTTAATGTACACTTTTACAATTACATACGCTCTAACTCTGATTGCGTTCAAGCATGAAATAAACTGTTGCCACTTGGTGTTAGCTTCAGTACCCAATTTTACATTTATATAAGCTCTATCTCTGATATTGAGCCCTTTTACCAATAAATATAGCATACCTAACTATATTCTTATCATTTATATATTTATAAATATATATCTGTGCGTGTGTGTAGGTAGGTAGGTAGAGAGAGAGAGAGAGAGAGAGAGAGAGAGATGTTAATTGCTTATTTGCCTCGAAGTCGGAATGTCGAAATCAAGAGAAAGAATTACCGCGTTGATGTTGGCAAAGTCTTCAAGTGGACATTTCTACATCTGTAGACCAGATTCTTGACGGCATCGTACGACCACCTACACGACTTCAACAACGGAGATCAAAGCGAATATGTGCATCAGGAGTGTTAACATGGACCGCTCCGAGTACGTGCATAATTCTACTCACACCAGACGCTGTCGTGCGTGTCATTAAGTCTTTTACCTGGTGAATGGCTTTTTTTTCTGTCTTTTTTAGTGAAGTGAAAAGTTTCTTTAGTGTTTGTGAAAGAAAGATTTAATACTACCCAGTAAGTGAAAAATATTCTACAATTGTTCTGTTGGCATTCCTGTAATAGGAACGTGATATGATGGTCTCTCCATATGAGTTCCATATTAATCAGTATTTGGAATACGATACAAGAATAATGTCCAATTTTAGAATCAGCTTTTATTCCTGAATTAATAAGAACCCTGGACTTACAAACATTTCTGCCATCGAAGTACAACTTAATTTATGCCTTTACAATAAAACTCCAGAGATGCCAAGAAATCTTTGAATGCAGTTTTTGAATCTTCTTTGCAACGGAATGTCTTTTGGCTTAAAAAATTGTCAAGGCGCTTTGAAAAAGTTGTAGTCAGTGGACGAGAGATCAAGGGAATATGGTGGGTGTGGCAAAGTCTTCAATCCCAAGTTGGTGAGCTTCTGCAGTGTTATACTGGTAACTTAGAACTGAACATTGTCATGATGGAATCGCATTATAACTGAATCTCTCTTCCATTGAGCTGCTCTTCATTATTATTATACTTTTAATGTTGTACTATTGCCTTTGCGATGATTGATGAGATTATCTCTGAGTTTTGGTCCTAGGTGTATTGTTAAGAATCATGAGATCAGCACATTTCTCTGTTCTTTTCCTTCCTAGTGAATCCTTTTCTCTTTCAATCAGACTGACATTTATTCAGCAGAAATTGTAGTTACATATATTAGGGTGAACAACCAGTGCGTTTAAAGTGATCTTATGTAGCGTATCTCTGCGATGCTTATAGTGTGTCTTTTTTGTGATTTCTAGATGTTTTGTGGATGTATCGCGGTACTTGAGCTAATAGAAAATAAAAAAACTAGTCTGAGTGGGCGATTTTCAAATCCAACAGACGTTAACGGCTTTTATTTAATATATATATATATATATATATATATATATATATATAAAAGTGAACATTGAAGTCAAGTTAACCCCTGAAGATGATCTGAGGTGAGATTGAAAGTACTTAGGAAAATAAAAACCATTTGAAAGAAAATTTTGGTATTTTTCGTAATAAATTTTCTAAGGCTACAAAAGAAATTTAATCCACGAACTTGATAGGATCAGACCAAAAACTAATCGACATGATATGTCTTGATTATTTAAGCAAACCTGTTTGAATGAATAGTTATCTTTATATACGCAATCTCTTAGAAGGTAATTGAATTTATTGTCCCTCTTAACCTAAAAAAATTACAAGACATTTTCCTTACCCTCAGTTTTGTTTTTCCTTCCGACTGGAAGGCATCAAACATAACATACTTTGGCGAAACACGTTATCGTGAAGGAGCTTGCTCCCCTCCACTTTGTCCCATTATCTCCAATTTTGTTTCAAATGCTATCCCACAGCCTACTAGCACGCATATAGATTTAATATATTAGCAATATGTAAAATATGTATACATGTTTGTGTATCTATGTGTCTATATAGAGATATGAAGTGGGTTGAAATGTTCACGGCGCGAACAACGGATTAAAAGGATTCTTTTGTCTGAATTTCTGAAATGAGAAGTTATCCTAATGTTCACCCTTTATATTCGAACTAGTGTCTTTGTTTTTGTTATTGAGACGTTTCACAAAATTCATAGACCAACGTGACAATGGCCTAGTTGGTAAAAGCGTTGAATTTGGTCACATAGTGTTTGTGAGTTCGAATTCCTGGGAAGTGGTCGCGCAGTGTGTACTTGGTTGGACTCAGTGGAAAAGGGCGAGCAATAACTGAACAGTACTAAAAAGAAACTATATCCCTAGATATGAACAATGGAACCAAAAACAACCCCCCACTCCCAGATTAAATAAAGGGTCCACTTCAGAGATCTCAGATTGGTATACACCTGAGGAAGGCTGGGGGACACAACAGTCAAACGTTGTGATCAAAACAATAAAGATAAGGACAATAGTCCGAATATGAATAGTCTAAATAAAAAAAATCTGTTTTTTTTTATGAGGTTTTCAATACCTTCTTCTTCTTCGTGTGTGCAATGATGTTTGTGCGTGTGTAATTTTTCGCTCATATCAAAGAAAGTATGTATTAGCTGAGCTAAAATCAAAATCTGAATTAAATTCAAAATAAATCGATGAGAAACTAAGGAAGGAATTACTGAATTCAATGGTGCCTACATTATGTTTGAAAAATGTTTGCTGTGTGTTAGAGAAAAGTACTTTTGGTTTCCATTCCTAAGCAGAGAACAGCGACGGACAGGCATTTATCAATTAAATAACATGAATATATTCACCATACGAAGGCATCATTATCCTAACAACAGACATTCGCTATTTCTATATCTAGTGTTGTCATTGTTTTTAATTAAGCTTCGTTTTTATTTATTTGACTAAATGTAGACTTTCCCAAAAAGGTAAAGATTATGTCAAAACCAGTTGTGTTTAAAGCCCAAATCCAAAATAACCTTTACCAAATGAATGACTAAATAGCTATAAAGTAAAGATAATGTACTTAGAATCGATAGGTCAGTATTGCTTTCTTTGCGTTTTTGATTCAATGTAGATCGTCTGTATTAAGTGAACTTCGCACATTGATCAAGAATTAGTTTTATGCCTGAGTGAATATCATTGATCTGGTTATCAGGCAAATGAAATATTTCTTTTGACTAAAGCTATCTTGGACAAAAAAAGAAGTTTTTCACCATGTTTATCAAATGGGTGCCTGAGTACAAATGTATGGATTCACTTCTTCTATGAGCCGTGTCTCATTAGGACGTTGGCGGTCAGAGCTCTCCACAATTTTCTGTCTTTTGTTGCTCCTAATAACTTTTGACTTTTTGCCATGTCTCCCAAACCCTGTCCCGTCATCCATTCGCTCAAGCCCGCCAAGTAGGTTATGTGTTACTTTCCTCTGGAACTCTTACATTCAATCTGTCCTGTGAGTATCAGATTTTCCAAGCCTGTCAGTTTTGTTACCATTATCTCTAGAACTATGTTGTTCGGTGCATGGAATTCTCAGCATCCTTCTGTAGAACCACATTTCTGATGATTCAAGTCACTTCATCTTTGAAGAGATTTTCCAGCATTCACTGTGATGTAGGAAGTCTAATATTACATAACAATACAGTACTCTTTTTCTGAATTATTTTCTGTTTCTTAAGACGTTACACACCTTTTGGATATATACACGCACACACGCGTGTGCGCCTTTACACAAATACACATATATGATGGAGCATTAAGTCCGAAGCCTGTTCTCATAATTACTTTAATTTTGAGCTAAACTTTTCAAAGTATTACATTAGATGTGATAAAATGAGAAGAGTTTACTTAAGTCCATTGACAAGAACGAGATTTTGTTGATAAATATATATGGGTCGTGTAAAATAAATACTTTTCATTTTATTGATCTATTGACATATCTATATATATATATCTGTGTGACGCCTCACTCTCACTCTCTCTTCTCTCTCTCTCTCTCTGTATATATATATATATATATATACATACATACATATATATATATATATATATATATATATATATATATATGTATGTATGTATGTATGTATGTAATTCTGAAGAGCAAGGAACTACCTACCTAGGTTTCACCTAAATGGATTTTCAGGGTAAGTTGACTAAAGAGGAAATGATAAGGAAAATATTTATTGATAAAACCAACACTAAACACTAAAATTAGCATAAACCTAAAATAACAAAAAAAAAAAAAAAACAAACAAAAAATCACACACATGACAAAAGAAGATGAAACCTATTTAAAAAATAATATTCTTTTAATTTATTTTTTCTTAATTGGTTTTATCTTCTTTTTGTCACGTGGTCTTATGCTATTTTAGGATTTATTTTACACACACACACACACACACACACACACACACATATATATATATATATATATATATATATATATATATATATATATATGTATGTATGTATGTATGTATGTATATATGAATGTATGCATATCAGTAGCTGTACATATAAGAAGTAATTTACATGAATCCATGAAAGACTGAAAATGTATTTAACGTCAAATTTCTTTCAATTTCATCGTCCGCCGTTTTTATTGCCATGGAACTTTTGAACTTGTCAGCGGACATTTCTCTTTTGAAATCTGATACTCAACTTTTAATGTGTTGTGACATCTTTCTACATTAAAATGATATTATAATTAATATAAGGCGGAATATAGAGTAAATATTAGAAAAAATGTGGAAATATTAATAATGTCAAGCAGTATGCATAGCGTCCAGAATGAATGCATTCATATATTAATATATGACTCACATACGCACATGTACATACACATGGGCACGTTCAAACACACACACACATAGATAGATACGAAACTTAGCTTAGTTCGACTTAGAAACAGGAATTGAACATTCAGTGAAGACGGAACTCACTTTGGCGATAAGAATCGAGAATAAATTAGCCTCAAAAGAAAGGCATTAAGTGCATTATGTCAGATATTATCCTAGACAAGTCAATTTTTCTACAACTAACAGATGTTGGTAAAATGTTCAGTATATAAATATATATCTATATATTTACATGAATAATATATCATGTGATTTACACATACTAAACAATTATTTAAATTATTGATAACTATTTTGGGATTACCAGTTAAATACATACTACATACATTTTGAGGTATCAATGAATTCAAAAGATATAAACCACTAAAACATATTTGCTTAACACAATATTCCATACACATGAATAAATTATTCTATCATTTTACGTTTTAATATGGACTCCTTGAGATTTATCAATTTTTTAACGATTAATTTTCTTAACTTCTCTTCTCTTTCTACTTTTACATTTATTGGCAGTAGTCTTTATTCTTACTTAGAAATTTTCTTTGCTGGAATATTGTTTTCTATTTTAATATAATATATTTTTAATGATAGGCCAAAAATTTACTATTGGATTCATCACTAAAAATGACAGATAAGAATCACTTTTAATGTACTTCTTTAACCAAATTACACGTTTTTCTCCTTTTTTTTTTTATTAAAGGTGGTTATTTTCATCCATCGTTTAGTTGTTTTCGTATCTTTAACCAAGGTGTACATATTTTCATTTTCTTCACTTTGTTTTTTACATTCGTCAAAATAGATTTCCAAATGTTTTTATACTTTTCTTGCTTATCTTTTAAAATATTTTTCTGAAATCTCTTTTTGTCTTTCTGAAAGTCAGATTTTACGTATCTTACCAAATATTTCCATTTTCTTTTCTGATTGTTCTCTATTCTCTGACCAAATTTTTCCAATGTTTTGTTCCCATTACTGAATAATTTGTCAAATCTTATTTCTATTTGAAGCTTATATCTTTCTCATATGTAATTTTTCTGTTATTAAAAACGAGTATCAATAAAACTACACATTTATTTCCAATATGCTGAACAACACTTGAATTACATAATAATACAATTTCACATCTCCAAAAAGGTAATTTAAATATTTCTAATAAAAACTGCTATATCAAGCGATATATTTTATAAAGCTTGAAAATTTGACCGATGTCGGTGGTTTAAATGTTGATTATTATTGTAAAAAATGACCTGCGTAATAAAATACGACATAATGTATAGAATTACATGAGAAAATTTAAGGAAAAAGTAAAAGAAAAATTTCAAAACGTCTTCCGTTATTTCGAACAAGAAGAGAATTATCATTAAACTCCAAATGTAAGACTCGAAAAGAAACGACGAAATGAAGAAAATAAAGGACGAATTTGTGTTTGCATTAATGTGGGAGTGCAACCGTGTTAGCTTTTCCTCAGCATCGGTCAAATAGAAAGGGGCGGGCCCATTTTGGATTTCTCATTTAATGATTGACTCACACTTTTGTCATTTGTGGGTGGTGCAAATGCTAGCTCGCTCCGCCTTCATGTCGACACTCTGTTGCTGTTGTGTGGCAGAGAAAGGACGCTTCTTTGCAAAATAAAGAACATGCAATTCGAAACAAGGGAAAACGGATTTGCAGAAAAGCAATTACACTTTCTTAGACGCGCCTTTTTTATTGTTAAACGTTTGCTTGATTCTTTTCTGCTCTCTCTTTTTGCTTATTTGACCCACAATCGATTTTGGAATTTCTTTCTTAAGAAATTTTTCTTTCCTCTAATTCTTTCTTGAATGAATCTTTTATTAAATAATATTCTATTTTTTTTGCTATATTTTATTCTTTCTTTTAATTATCATTTGTTTATTTTTTTCTTTATTTCCTTCCTTTTTTTCTTTCATAAAATACGTTTCTCACTTTTCTTTCTGTTTTTTCGTACTTCAAATTTTCTCATACTTACTCATAATTCCTTTTTAATTCTTATTTATTCATTCAGTTTTACTTTTTTCCATTTCCTTTGGACCAGGTTATTTTTCATTTTTAATAATTTCTTGATTCTCTTTTTTCTACTTCCTTGTTTGTTTTTTCCGATCTTTTTATTTTTTTCAAACATTTTTTTTTTGTAATTTTCTGCTATATAAACATTTTCAGTATCTTACAAGAAGTCTGGTAGGTGTTATAAACTCCATCACAGTGAACCTGAAATTGTGCGCCTCGAAGACAAAACATTCAGATTATATATTATGATTATTATAATTATTAATTTTTGACTAATAAAGGACACGAATTCGATTCTCGCCTGTACTATAATCTTTATTTTCGATTCAAGCTGTAGATTGATGACCCGAATAGTTCTGAAGTTATGTAATAAAAATTAAGATGACAGAAATATGAATAAAAAATTATTAATAATTAACGATGTGACATCTAATAAAACCCAAAATAAGATGAAAGAAATTCTTGTGGATTCAACCAACTTCTTAAAATCTGGAAAATAAATAAATAAAAAAAAAATAAGTAAATAGATCTGCGTTTTTTGGGGTTTTTTTTTTTTGCGCGGCCTCGTTCTCAATAGCCGTTACGTCACCGTCACCGTCAAGCAATTTCAAGCTTGTAATTTCTCAAAGAATAGCAGGACATACATGAAGGAATTCTAATTACCACTCAGAAACCGCATTCGTTTTTGATAAAAAAACAAAATATGAACTTTGGGAATTTAGGCACAAGTTCAAGGTCAATACTCAAAACTTTATCCGAAAATTGGGAAAGAAAAATATAATAAAAGATTCAACCGACAGACATTGTTGGTTTTTTTTAATCGATGAACGGTTGCGGAAATTTTCTTGGATTGTCGAAGAAGACTTTTCAAAAATTATTCTGGTGCGCACACACACACACACACACACACACACACACACACACACACACACACACACACACTCTCTCTCTCTCTCTCTCTCTCTCTCTCTTTTATACAATGTTTCAATTACCCTCTAATTTCATGACTAAGATTGATGAAACAAAGTGTATGGCAGCAGTGGTGAGAACAGAAAGAAAACCTTAATTATTTTTATATTTTAGGGGCGATTGCATTTTAATTTGAATATTTTTATCGTTGCCACTGGCAATGCCTGTCCTTCACCATTTCGTCGTCTTAATTATTTTCTGAATGAGAAGGTAAGATTTTTACGTACCATTTCGTTGACTTAAAATTACTTGAGACACTCGTACACGATGTTTTGGGTCTTGAACAAATAAGAATCAAAGAATAATTCCTCACGAGATTTGAACAGTTAACCCTTTTTTTTGTTTCGGGAAACATTCCTTAACTGGCATTACTTATTAGCCTACGAAATGTTGAGAGTCCAATCTAACAATATTAACTTAATCCGTATTTTTCCTCGATCGCTCTTACTTTTGATTATATACACAAGTCATATTAGAAGAAATATTATATTTTGATTTCTATTAAATGAAGCCTTATTAGGAATTATTATATATTCATTGGATTAGCAATAACCAACAATTATTTTTAATGAGTCGATGCGATATAAAAGAATTGAAATGATTAAGAAAAGCGAAGGAAAGTAAATTTGCGTTTAGTTGTGTTATTGATGTTAATTTTTGGAAACAAATTTGATTCGACATTGATTGTATCATGTTTAGATGTATTCCCGATTTAAAATATTTTAACGTAGAAGTATTGCGTATCTGGTAAGATAAAAACTGAAAGCAAAAAAGCGAAGTATTCATGAGCCAAATCACGCCATCCATCAGTCCTGCATCAAGACCGGAAGGTCATTCAGGTGGCATACTGCTTCTCTACATTGTCATTGTAGGTGGTTGCTGGGCGACCAATCCGTCTTGCGCCATGGCGAGGTTTCCAGAGCAGTAGATCACTCGCAGGTCCTTCTTTTGCTCGCTAGCAGTGTCCTGAAAAGCACAATGTACTTTCACGTAAGATTGTACACATATCAGGGATGGGTGCATAGATCTCTGATTTGGATGTTGTCTCCAAGAGATGTTAAGTATAGCTCTCAGCATCCGTGTGTAGGTTCCATCAACTTTGACTCTACGGTTATATTTAACATTCAAGCAGAGACACCATACATTAAAACCGACCCGATAGTGGCGCGAAAGAAGTTCCGTTTGAGATTGTCTGGTAGATCAGATTTTCAGATTACGTCTATTTAATTCAAGTTGGAGCCCAGCTTTTAGCTATGAAAATTTTGTTATCCTTTTCATTATAATTTATTTTACTTTCTAAGTATATGAAAGATTCGACAGATTTTATGGATTCATCTGACACAGTTTGTTCCTGGATGAATCTTATGAATTCAGTTTCAGAGACATTGATATAGAGCACAACATCGTTAGTAGCATTTTCTAGATGATATAGGAAAGCTGTAGCATTAATAATGGTGTCTACAGTGATAGCGAAGATCTTTGAGAACTACACTTGATAAACAGCATCATATAGGTTTTACTTTATCACAAAGACTTGCAAATCGATATTCTGCAAAAAAAGTTAACCGATATTGAGTATTAATCGCTTTATCTCAACTCATCAATTTGGCTTAGCAGGATTTAAAAACTTTTGCTTGAGTCGTTGTCTACTTAGCCGACCACTTCCAGTGGATGAGCGTACATTTGTTTTTTTACAGAGGTTTGCATTTCTGAGATTATCTTAACAGACAGAAAAGATACAATAAGCGTATCCTCAGTTTGTCTCCATTTTGATGATGAAGTCCGCTTACATAGTACGGATCAGTTCGACCTTATATGTTCGTCTGCTTAAAATTCAATCGAATCAGACTCAAAATGCCACGCTATATATGGCTTAAATCCTTGTAATAATCGGTAGGCATCGAACACTGAGAGTTTTATTTTATTTTATTTCAGTCAAAACTCAAAATAGAATTCAAAATTCTAGAAACTCTGGCTTAAAGAAAACACTGAATGCTGTTTCTCTTTTAATTTATGTTGAATTCATATAGCTGAATTCCATATTTTCAGCCCGTCAGAACGTTCTCTTCAAATAGAGTTGGACCTTTGCATCAAGTAAAAATGTAGATAGATAAGCATATAGAGACTAGATAGAAGGAATTTCGATCAGAACATCCCCCAGTATCTGTCTATATTTCTGAGATGACGTATTATGTACACTATTTACATTATTGGGACTATTGTCCTCATCTTTGTCGCCATATTTATTACAACGTTTCGGCCTTTCCGTGTCTGTCTATATTTCTGAGATGAGGTATTATGCACACTATTTACATTATTCGGACTATTGTCCTCATCTTTGTTGCCATATTTATTACAACGTTTCGGCCCTTCAGTATCTGTCTATATTTCTGAGGTGAGGTATTATGTACACTATTTGCATTTGTCGGACTATTGTCCGTATCATTGTTGCCATATTTATCACAACGTTTCGGCCGTTGTACTACCCGGCCTTCTTCAGGTGGTTGAAATGCCGAACTGAACTCGTTGGGGTAGACTCTTCTAGTTCAACGTGCTATGTCTAATGGATGTCAGTTATCAGTTATCTCCTGTTAAATCACTTCTCTAAGTTCTCCACTGCCTTAACCAGATATTGAACTCATACTTTGCCATATCTCCTTAAGGACATCTGTGTATGAATTTCTGGGACTTATGAACCTAATATCTTCAGTAAACATTTTAAACAGTGATCATATTGCAATTTTAATAAAAAGTGCCAGAGGAAAGCAATAATAACAACAAAATTGCAATATGAGCTCTGGTAAAAAAAAATGCAATGATTTACTAATGTAAATAGTGCAGAACATTCCCGTTAATTATATTAAAAAAGAATTGTCTTACATTCTTTACAGTATCGGAATTTGGATTAATCTCCAAGACGACACACAATAATCTTCATCCTGTTTGATTTTTCAGATGAGGAACTGTTATGATAACACATTCATTTAACTGCACTAATATTAACCTCTTGGTTGTTATATAAACAACACACAACGTTTCGATCGTCTTCCTCGCAGCATTCTTCAGGGTACCATTTACTGATAGACGATATTAGGAGATTCATATATTATTTCGTCTTTAAGCAACGTAAGTATTAGAAATAATGGTGTAATGTTGATAAAGTTCTCACCTGGTAATGAAAGACGTATACGAGAGGTACAAAGTGCAAAATGAATATGAAGAATAACGCCCGTAAAGGAGGGGGGGTTATGTTCCTTGGTTTCTCGGCCGGTAAAGATAGAAATGAGTGACAGGTATCACCAAACCTTTCAATCGGGACCTGGAACGGAAGGAGACTATACCAATGTGTCCAGCTTAAAAACACCAAGCAAGAGATGAATAGATTTAATGTTAACATTGTAGGTGAACACGAAAGCAGGTGGGCAAGGAATGGTGATTTCACAAATGACACACTCACATAATGTAGACGAAGAGAAAAATGAAAAAGCTGTAGATTTAATGTTAGATAATGACATGAGGAAACGTCTTCTAGGATACTGTCAAATCCCAGACAAAATCCTGTTAGTTGAACTGAAATGGAAGCCCATTGACATAGCAATTAATGCTTTATACGCACTGGCAGCGCAGAGCACGGAGGATAAAATGGATAACTTCCACAATTCTCAGGACAGCGCTAAGGCCTTATGTAAATCACAAGAAATCAGTATCGCCACGGGGGACCTGAAAACTAAGGCCAAAAAAGAAGGAAAAGACGAAATATTAAGCTGTTCGGAAAATAATTTTAGAATCAACTTTTATTCTCGATTTAATATATTTAAACAATGTTTAAATAAGTCACAAAAGAAAACCTGAAGATGTATACATTTCTACTATCGAGTTACAACGTTATTTAGGGTTTCACGCTAAAATTTAAAAGGTTTTAGTGTCAAAAAATCTTTGAATACAGTTTCTGAATTTTATTTACAACGGAATGTCTTTTTGATTTAAAAGTCACGATGCTTGAAAAATGTAAGCGCGAGATCAAGGGAATATGGTTAATGTGGCAAAGTCTCATATCCCAGGTCGGTGAACTTCTACAGTGTCATGATGGCGATATCTGACCGAGCATTTGTCATGAACCAAATTGGAACTTGTCGATTAACCAGTGGCGGTTGCATTTTTGCTTAATTGATTGTGCATTTCGTTCAGTTGATGGCAGTAAACTTCGGCAATGATGCACTGGTTAAATTCTAGAAATCTTTAATGTATAATGGCAATGACGGACTAAATTCATTTGAAATCATTTTGTCGAGATTCTTCCCATTGCCATTTTTCTTGAAATAGTTCGATATTGTTGACATGCTAATATCCATAAGTTGGATCATTTCTCTGACACCTTGACGTGGGTTTTGTTCGACTGGTGTTTTCAGATGTTGATTATCAATTACAAATGTACATTCTCTACAACCTTTATCTTCAAGACTCGTATCGCCACTGCGGAATTTCAGAAGCAAGAGTCGCATACTATCAGATCACATATGGATGCTTCATCCTATGCTCTGTTAATGTAAGTTTTTACCAAGGTTGAGCTCATGCAAAAAAGTAAACACATCTCTTCTTTTTTCATGTTCAGGATGGTGAACATATCATTTTAAGGAAAATTTTGAGAGAATTGACATAAAATAAACAAAGAGGACGCTTTAATAATTAGAAATGGGTAATATATTTTTGTGAAACTATTATAATAATATATTAGAAAATTTAATAGTTGGCAAGTTCAGACTAGAATCCCGAAACGAGTTCATTTGTGAACAGAGATCAAATAATTACTCACACTTTGCTGCAGGAGCACTCAAAGTGCCTGTGGACATGCAGAAGCTCGGAAGGAGACACAAAGGACCAGGTTAATTATGTACTTATCAATAAAAGTTTCAGAAACGTAGTTCTGCATTAGAACTGACTGCGAGAGGGACCATCTTCCATTAATGTGAATCTATAAAAACTAAGGAAGACCAAAGCAACTCATAGGCGACATTCCTGAAGGATTCAAGTTGCAACGAGACATAAAAAATAGAGTGATAAACGAATATAACCTGAACGAGTCTGCAAAATCTACGTGGAACATTCTGAGGGAAACACTAATGACTTCTTTGAATGAGATCAACCTAAAGAAAACTAGGCAAGAAAGGAAGAAGTGAATGATCGAGGAAATTCTAGAGATGATGAAAATGCTACAACAAATAATTCCAAGGAATGGAAAAGACTACCGAACACTAAACAGAGAAATTAGAAACAAATGCAAGCGAGCTAAATAGAAATGGCTCAATGAAATGTTTGCACAAATAAAAAAAGATATGTAACTGAAATGCAGTGAGTATGCACGACAGAAGAAATAATTAGCAGGATGAAAGGTAAACCAAGCAACAGACTCTATATTATGAAAAGAAGGATTACTGATAATAGAAAAGTGTGAATATGTCAGAGAGCATTTTTTTAGAATGCGAGAGAGAAACGTAAAATACTTGAAAATATTGAAGGGGCAGAAGTATTAAAATCTGATGATAAGAAAAACAGTAACAAAATAGAAAGGTCAAGTGGGATCGTAACAGAAATGACCTCAGGTTTAGGCGATTTCGGCATCGACAAAAGTAATAAACCAAATATACAACAGTACGAAGTCTTTCAAAAAATGGCAACAAAAAGAACACTAATATTTTGGGTGTGTGTGTAAAAAACTCAAATATTGAGAGCAAAAGAGATAGGGGAACAAAGCGAATCACTGACCGGACAAGCTTCTGAGTGGCGGGTGCCTTAGCAAAAGGAGATTGTTAAGGGTCACAAGAGATCAGAAGTTTTGGAGAGCCATAATCGCACATGTCGTGAAGGCACGTAGCCCATAGAAGAAGAAGAAGAAGAAGAAGAAGAAGAAGAAGAAGAAGAAGAAGAAGAAGAAGAAGAAAATAATAATAATAATTATTATTATTATTTAGCCTATTATAGTGCCCGTCAGCCATAGAGGACGATGACAAATGAATTTCAGGAAGAAGTTGTCTATCGAAATGTCCAAAATCAATACAGTTGGATCCGTGTATTGAATTTCTTTTATGTTCTCAGAGGAAGATTCAATCATATCATTTATCGTCAGTCTGACACTAAGAGAACCTGAGATATCTGATTAGAGATTTAGTCGACTCTAGAGGCTTACATTCGACTAACACGTCTAATTCTAAATTAAAATAAACATTGTGAAATTTTAATGGAATACAGGTGAACTATTCAACAAAGAGCGGAAAATTACTGTGAGGAGAATAATAATAATAATAATAATAATCATTTTACCAAATGAATCGTGTCCAGTATTTCCTTTTTTCTATTGTTATGTCACTTCAGGCCGTAGGCGATTACGACACGTCACAGATTTCACTCCTTTAGAATTATTATTGTTATTATTATTTCGATGCTAGAGCGATTTCATATTGCCCTCTCCATGGTTTTGAATTCAGAATTTGACTTTTCTTAGACCGGTTGTTAATCAAAATTAGGAAACCCAGTTTACCTTGCTATTTAACCCACTGGTTGAGGGGGAAATAGACGGAGTTTTGCTTTTTTCCAAGATCAATTTTTTGAGAAAGTGAACGCAACAGACTAACTTGGAATTTGAACTCGGCACGTCGATTCCATTTATCGTACAGATATCCGGTGTAATACTCGCACATTAGCAATATAGTACACCCATCAAAATAGGCGATTTCAAGATTAACGAACGATCACACACGCACGCGCCTACATACACACACATACACATATATCTGCGACAATATTTAAACATTTGTGCAATGATTTATTCAACCAAAGATGAACCATTTTCCAACTACCCTTCGCATCTGAGTCATATTCATGGTTCCATCCGGCGAGGACACGACATCTTTCTGGTTGTTCAACTTATCTAAATGGTTTTTGGAAGGATCCCAGATAAATTAAGTTCCTCTCATTAAAAAAATTTTGTAATTTTGTTATTTTATCAAAATAAGTGGTATCCAAATGTGCAAGATCAAGTTTATGAGGTTCAGCTGGAAAGTTCATAGGCTCACCAAGATATAAATGTAAATAAGTACAACAGTTGCAAATTAACAAGCATACAAATGTACCCGAGATCTAGCAGCTAGTACACTCGTAGTAGAACAATCCAGCCAACATGTACCAACTCCTGTCGGATCAGCACGTAATGTCTGGCGTTGCGCTTCCGATTTATATTGATTAATTGATTTATATTGATTAATGCATTTAATCGGTTCATATGCTGACAGTACCGAATTCAGTGTTTGATTTTGCAGAAGTTTCTATCCCATCACATACATTACTTCGAATGCAGGCCGGATTTTAGAATGAGTAATGGTGGCTCATTTCCTTTCCACTGGACAATTTTCGCTTTACATTGTTGTAAACAATCTATTTTCATTGCCTGTGATCATTGTTTTAAAATTGAATCGTTTTTGTTGCGTTTGAACAGAGAAAAGTAGATGAAAAATGTTTGAGTTAAATCGCAAGGCACCCACATGTAGCGATTTACCTTTTCAAAAGTTTACAATTAGATTTCAACGTCCATTTGAGATATTTAGAGTACTTCTGCGATGTCCCGTATCGTGTGGCCGGAATTATATATACCAACATTTTAATTTGGTAAACATTTTTCAGATTTCAGAATTACCGTACCTTTCTGTCTTCCATATCAAAATTTCCACTTCTGATCTTATCGAACCACTTATGAACAATACTCCCAGATACAGCACCATGCCAATAAATGGCACTTACTTTTTTTTTTGCTGTTTTTACTTTTTTTTTCGGAAATAAAAGAACGTCGATGACGAAAATACATTTCATTTTCCTCTGTTTTTACTTTTAAGATAAAAATATTTAAAATTCAAATCCACATAACGTATAGAAAGGGTTCGGGTTCGAGTTTGGGTTAGAGTTCATGTTAGTGTTAGGTTAGGGCTAGGGTTAGGGCTAGTGTTCGGGTTCGGGTTAGGTTTAGGTTAGGGTTAGGGTAAGGGTAAGGGTAAAGGTTAGGTTAGGGCTAGGGTTAGTGTTATGGTTCAGGTTAGGGCTAAGTTAGAGCTAGGGATAGGGTTAGGGTTAGGGTTCGGGTTAGGGTTAGGTTAGGGTTAGGGTTAGGTTAGGTCTAGGGTTAGGGTTAGATTTAGAAGTAGGGTTAGTTTAGGGGTAGGGTTAGTGCTAGGGTCATAGTTTTATTTCAGAATATGTATAAGTGATAAATTCCAATCACGTGTCAAAAAAATCACATGTTCAAATACCAGATATTGAAAAAAGCGTCTAAATTTTATTCCAACCCAATATATTCGTAACGTAAGCTAAGGAATAAAAACCTGAACGCTGAATGTGTTTGTTTCCAAAAGTTACGCATAGTGGTGGCTTTCCAAAACTTATCTCCCCGATGAGCGGGTAACATCTACGAAACTTGAGGTCGGGAACACAATTTTACAAAACGGTGACACTCAGTTTTACATCTAAAGCGGTCCTCAGAGATATCACTTGAGATCTGTCACGTGTGCTGATTTCTATGTCTACACATATATGCAAACTATGTATCTCCTCTCTCTCTTTTTCTCTCCTTCGCTTTCTATAGAGAGCCAGGGAGACAAAGAAAAAGAGAAAGAGAGGGAGCGAGAAATTGACTGACAGATCTTAGGATATAAATTAATAATGTTGAATGTCGCATGAACTTGTTGCTCTTCACAAAGACAGTCTTCCCGCTATTTTGTAAGATAATCGAAATTTCTTTCGCACTTCAATCGAACGCTCAGCAATTTTTTTAAAAAAGCACTAAACAAAAGATTATACCACATGCCTAATCCCTCACTCTCTCTCTCTCTCTTTCTTTCTCTCTTTCATGTCTTAGCGTGATTTGGTGTGACCCGGACAGAAGCTCACCTGATGAATACATCGGAGAGCTTAATGATTATGTATGTGTCAATCATTTTGTCAGATGCAATGGACGAGTCATGACATTACCCAGGACTTTGAAACCTTTTATTTCATTCTGACGCATGCGCATCGTCCAAACGCCTTTTCAAACTCCAATCTCTTTAATTTATATAGAAATACCGAAATGTAGATCCATTTCGAAATCAGTATTGTCATGCCAGCGATTCAACAAAAGCTCGACACACCAGACACAAGTGGCATTCTTTCTTCTTTTTCTTCTTTGGCATGAGTTTTTTTTTACGATTTTCAGGTCGTGGGTGATCATGGCTTTCCACAATTTACTATGTAGCCCTGAATAATGTTTGCTTTTTTTCTGATTTTTTCTAATCCCAGCCATTTACGCAAACTCGTTAGGTAGGTTAATGCTGCATACATCTGTTCCTCTTGCCTTCAAAATATTCTGTGAGTTTCAGATTTTCTAAGCCTTTTTTCCTCTTTATATTCCATAGACATTTCAACTGTCTCTTTCTCATGCTAACTATAAGTGTCTTTTGTTTCTATTTTCTCTCAAAACTTTGTCATTCCTCATACGTTCAGTCTATGGCATCCTCAGAATCCTACTGTAGAACCATATTTCTGTTGGCTCAAGTCTCTTCTTCATCTTTGAGGAGATTGTCCAAAATTTACTGCTACATAAGAAAACCAATATTGCGTAACAGTTCCGCATTACTTTGTTTCTAACGAAATTGTTAGCTTCCCTCATACTATGCTTAGCTTTTAGAAGGCATATTTCGCTATCCCAATGCGCCTTTGGATTTCGGTGTCGCACTTTCCGTCCTCTGTTAAAACACTTCCCAGATATTTACATTTTTGTATTTACTTGATTTTGTTATCTCCAATTTGTAATTCGCTGGTTACGCTGCTCCTTTTGCTGACAACCATAAATTCTGTCTTCTTACAATTGATGTTTCAGAATCTTTTCTTGCTCGCTTTTGTTTTCATTTATTATCTTCTTTACGACTTCCTGTAATTTCATTACTGTGTCTATTATCAACAATGTGTCATCTGAATACATAATGTTGTTAAAATTGTGGTCACTAATAATGAATCCTGGTAGGTCTTCTGATTCTCTCAGGATTGCTTTACTGTAAAATTTGAATTAAGAAAGAAGACACATCATTGACATATGCACCTTTCTATATTTGTATATTTACCGAATTAATCCTCTATCCGTATGCAGGCTGTTTGCGACAAGTATAAGTTCTGGATTATTTTAATCTTCTTGCTCAATATATCAAGCTTACCAACTCTTCTTTGTGACGTACTTTCTAAAATACTTTTACATAATCTATAAGAAATAGGTAGGTATCCTTTTGTACTTGTATTGCTCTTTCTGATATCATTCTCAGCCGAAATATCGCCTTCCATGTTCCAATGTCTTTAACGAAACCGCATTGTTCTTGTCTGATTTCCGATTTAAGTCTGCTGCGTGCTCTATTCATCGAAGATTAGATAAGTTTACAAGATTCATTGCACGACCTGTAATAGTAAATCTTTGAAAAAATGAACTGTAAAAAGTCATCGGAAGTTTGCATTCTGAAGAAATACCAGGCAAACACATTATTCTTTATTATCCATTCTTTATATTATTAATATTGACTTTTCTTTTAGCAAAAAGTTTTTAGCGATTCCATTATTTTATAATTAACATCAACCAATCAAAATAATTATGTCACTTTCAGTGAGACCAAACTGTAATATTCTATCATGAAAGCTTATCTTACCATTGCTCTACATAGGAAATATCAGGCAGAGTTCTCAGTATCTGATCATTGCGACATATCCTTCTGTTTTGGCTGTATTATTGCTGTTTTACTGAAAACTACTACTACTACTACTATCATCATTATTAGTAGTAACAGCAGTAGGCTTGGGAGTAAGGCGGTTGATCGTGGCCAATATTGTCATGGAAAGTGGTTTGTTTCGAGTCGTTGTGGTTCATGTGCCAAACGATCAGAAGGAGCCTTGTTCGTTCATCTGTCAGTTGAGGCCATTGCTGGTGGACCCAGCGCCCCCTAGATTTAATGGGGGAATCCCATCCAGAAACCAAAGTTAGAGAGTGGCGAGGAGCCAATGGAAGGTGGGAGGTAGAATTATCGTAGTTTGGTTAATCTGAACGACAAATTTGATCTCGTCGATAGATAGACGATCGCCCCGGCCTGGATATTTAGATGTAGGCATTAATTTGGCCATCTATCCAGCTACTTGGATAGAATGTTTCATTGGGTAGGCTATTAGGTTCGTTTGTGCCAGGATAGCATTAAAAACTAGCCTTGTTAAGTCTTGCGCGTGACTCCTTAGTCCAGTGAGCTTCCACAGTCTAGGAGGACTTTGTATCGGAAGTTAGTGGAGTGGTCATGTCGGGCCAGCTCTTTGAGCAGCTCGGTTTCTGTTGGGAGAGTTGCGCTCTTTCTGATTTTGAATATCAGCGGTAGAATATCTCAGAAACTATGTTTTCATTAATCTGGGGTTTGAACAGGAATGCGCTTCAAGGCGGACTTGGTAGAAATGTCCGATGTTTCCTCTAAGCCACCATCACACCGTTGTGTAATGGTGGCTTAGAGGAAACATCTGAACACGTCTTGTTCTAATGTCCGCTAGTTCGCCTGTTTTCGGATCATATCAGCGAGTTGACGGCTCATAGCTTGTGTCCATTGATCTCGCGTATGTGTGTGACAATGTGTTTCACCCGTGGTCCGGGCTGAAACGGTTGTTGTTTCTCATGCTGCTAACTCTCGCAAGAATGGTGGGGTGTAGGTGACACGAATAGAGCGAATCTTACGAGATGAACACTATTCTCACCTGGATATGTTTGGATTCTTTGGACGCTAGCTCAATGTGAAGCTCAGAACTGAACTGATAGGATGCGTTTGCCTTCAGCAGATTTCAGCAAACGTTAGGTGCAAATTACGAGCCTGGTGCGTGTGAATCTAGCCAAACCTGAATTCCTTTTTTAAGACTCCTAAAGTCACAGCGTGAAGGATTCCTGTCTGACTGGTTAAGCTTTTTGTTCGCCTAATTAATGCGAATGTCTATCGTTATTTGCCTGGTCCTGACATTTCTCTTTTGTTATGATCCTTATCAAGATTCCCAATCTTAGTTTTTATTCCGGGCTTTTATCTTGGTTGGGTCAACCTTATATATTTCCCTATTTCCAATGTGATTTGTCATACACTCGCCACTAGTGAGTGAGCTTCTTGATTCTGCTTATTGGCAGAATACAGCGGCCGCTCTTCTTTTTGTTGGTTGGACGGGCCATACTAAGACAGATTTTATTTCTGTTTGAATGTTTTGTTTCTTTTATTTTTATTACTGACTTCATAACTTTCCCCTTCATTCCATGTGTAAATTCTTAAAATAAAATTTTAAAGAAAATATTTGTACATATGATGGATTTTTAAAAATGATGTGTCTTTATAAGGATACCTGTGAAGATGTGGCATTATGGTAGATGTTGGATTGAATAGAGAAGGATGGCTTTTTGTGGTGTTTGAGGAAATTCTTTGAGTGAAAGGGTCTTTGAGTCGAATTAGCTAGGTGTAAAATAGACAATGTTGAACAGCCTTTCACCTCTTCCCCTTTGGCCTTGTGTCAGAAATGAATGTATCCACATTTATTAAATAAATACTACTACTACTACGACTGCTACTACTAGTATTTATTTAATTACTAATAGTAATAGTAGTTGTAGTAGAGACTGAGTTATTTCTGGAGTGTGTGATGGCATATTTCTTTATGGCAGATATATTACTAGAACACTGCCTGTTATATGAGGATGTTTAAAGTCATAGATTTGATCATGAACGCTGAAACAATAATGAACATATCCTCTTGGGTCAGCAATCGGTACACCTATAGAGTCAAAAAAGAAGAGATGAATTATATAATCTAATGTCATTACACGGCTTCGGTAATGTCAATGTTCCGGGTTGCTTATTAGTTTTTCCGGTTGAAACACATTTTGATAACAGCGATTAAATATCCGATTTAAAAAAAAATGAACGACCCACAACATTGACCGTTTTCATTTCACATCAACATTATTTATTTCATTTTGTCTTATAGTTTCCGATTAAACTGCAATACTTCGTTAATTTCTGTTCTATTAAACATAGCCTGACTTTTTGCGTTACAAGGCACAGCAAACTTTTATAAGATGGGAACTAATTACACAAAGAATGAAAAACAATAAAAACTGGCCTTGAACACGACCTTGAATATATCTCGAAAGCATTTTTTGTCCAAAAAATGAGACTCTCGTCCACAGTGACCATCTCATTCAAGAAGGTGACAATAAATAGTTAGCATTTTGGGGACGCTCCAAATAGACGACGCCCCAGTTGTGAGGAAGCTATATTTTGGGGAAGGAGTGGCGGGTGACATGTCTGTGAAAATTCTCGTTCGGCATTCCTGGATAATTTAGATTATTTTTGAAGATGAAAAGCCTTGTTAAAACGCACACGATCACATCTCGGCTACTCCTACGATCCATTATTTCTATTTACTCGTTGGAATTGACCCGAAATCCTTATAGAGGCAACATAATATGCATTTCGTCTTTTCTTTCATTTCCCCCCAAGCAAGGAGATAAAGACTCTAAAAACGCAAGAGGTGAAGGAAACTTATAAAACGTTACTGAGGAGAAAGGACAACAAAAAGTACAGAATTTAATGAGACACATGAAGATTAACGTTACATTTATATTTTTGCAGATTTTAGTTGAGAAGAAAGTAAGACCGTAAGAGTTTCACAGACGAAAAGTGCAAGAGAGGAATTCATTATCATAGAACTTACAGTTACATTTAACAATTTCAGTAGTGAAATGATGAGACCTAGCTGCCAATCTAGTACTGTGCTTAAATTTAGGAAGTCGAGGTAGCAAAGAGGAAAGCTAATCAGAACAGTTATTATGAAAATATTTATAGAAAATTCCCAGGGGACCTATGATATCCTTGTGAGAAAGTAATTGAAGCGGAGATGCCAGATTAGGACCAATCACATTGCAGACCTAGGCCAGATGTGACAACAATGTTCAATGCACGGACGAATGGTAGACTTATAAAGGTGCAAGATTCATGTAGGAAATATTGTCTAACACGACACAGTGAACCAACTTTCTTAGCAGCAGTCTTAGTGACTGACTTGGATGGACTAATTGTAATTCGTATCAGGAAAAACCGTTTGACCTATAAGAAGCCATGGAAGATCAAAAAACGTTTCTCATAATCTACTTTTTATTATCTATCCGTAATATTCTCGTGGTACATTAGCAAGAGCTTCTTGTCGAAGATACACTGTCCATTATTAACCAAGTAGGACTTGCACCAGTTGCATTCGTACACCAAGCGTAAACTTCGCAACTTTGAGCTACTCTGTATAGTCTCATTGAATGCTACAAATGCGAAGGACGCGGTCTTTGAGCCATTGAGAATATTTCTTATTTATGTAAGACGCATATCTGGCAAAGGCTTCAAGGTCGTTCAAATACTTGATCAACAGAGGACCTGATCTATCTATCTATCTATCTATCTATCTATCTATCTATCTATCTATCTATCTATCTTGTTAATAATCGTGTGTGCCGCTTTAGAGTAAGCAATGAGTTAATCTTCTTACCTTCGTTTCATAGCTATTATTAATCTCAAAGTTTATTCTTTTACATACCTGTGCTTCTTAGCATTTTTTCTCTTCTTATTTAACTAAATGCACAAGATAGGAATTATGATTATTGTTATATTTAAATCGCATTGGTTTTCATTCTTGTTCAAGTATATTATAAATGTCTTGTCAGACAGCATAGCGAAATGTCTTGTAAGAATGACGAACTTGAATGTAAGTTCAATTTTTGGAAGGCTAAGATGAGCTTGTCTTTTGTGTATCTATGCACTGATGAGCCTCTAGTCATCGGCTGCCTCAGGCAAACACCGTGTTCGTTCGTCCAGAGGCACTTTGCTGTGGAAATGGAGATACAATAGTTGATTTGCATATTATCTTAATTGTTGCCTTGTCAGACATTGGCTTATCTTTGTTATATTTGTCAAGTTCCAGACAGGAAGCATTTCCAGGAGAAGATAAAAAGGATTTAAGTGAAAGAAAGAAAGAAAGAAAGAAAGAAAGAAAGAAAGAGGGTAAGATGGTCAAATTATAAGGATGGAAGGTAAAGAATGAAGAAGAATCTAAGAAAGAGAGGGAAAGACAAATATAGGAAAGGGAAATTTATTCAAGAAAAGAGTATGAATAATTCAGAGGATTCAAAAAAGAAGGAAACAAAGAAAACAGAAAATAAAGAGGCAGAAGCAAAATGTATGATGAAAAATTAAAGAAAAGAAATAGAGAAGAAAAAAAAGAAGAAATCAAAAGAAAGGGAAAAAGAGAAAAAAACTGAAAATATCAAAAGAATGGAGAGGCTGTAGAGAAGAGAAATAATGAGAAAACGAGAAATGGATGAAGGAAAATTGATTTCAAAATCAGCTTGGATTAGCGGTTTCGTAGATTAGCCATTTGTTAGATAAAAGGATATCACGAGGATTATAGATATACATCAGACAGTGACAACTCAAAAATTCTTCTGATCTACAATTTATATACATTCCATATTATTTAAGAGAAATATTAACAATGAGTTTATAGAGATGCAAATAAAAAAAGTTGGCCGGATTAATGAAAAATCGGATTCCGGAAAATTTTGACTTATCAGATTTGTATTTGTAGAATAAAAAACAAAAATAAAGTTAATTTTTTAATAAAAAAACAGATTAGAGAAGATTGAAGTTCTGGCTCTGTGCTTAAGTAATGGAATGACAGAAACACTAATGTATGCCAAATAAATGAAAAAAAAAAAGGTTTTGGTTAAATTTTGGATGAATTAAGAAGATAGTCAGATTAAATTTCTGTTTGAATAGAAGGCTTAAGAGCCACTCAAAGTAGAGGGTAACTAAATGAGGTTGTTATAAGGATTGTACAATGGGTAGAGCGAGAGGCGCATTAGGTAGTAGTTGGTCGTAAATTTGAAGAAGTTAAGATTAGTGTGATCGATGAAGCATCCTTACGGGAGTCCATTCCACAATGCGGCAGTTCTAAGAAAGAAGTTTCTTCCTCCTCAATGACATACACAGGGAATGAGGATGAGCCAACTGTCGGTATACGCGGCATTGTTGGTCCTTGCTGTGAGGCAGTTCTCACCTGAACATCTGTCATAAACAGCGATAGAGTAATCAAGTGCTTAGTGACGTTTCCTCTTTCGGAGAAGGAAAATATTTCATCACATACAATGACATGCAAAACACTTTTGAACTCTATCAAGCCGAGAAAGTGAAGATTGTGTAGCTCTGTGTCAGCAGTACTCCATATTTGTTTGGATCTGGCTCGTGTAAATATAGAGCAGGGCAGGAGGATTCAGGTTATTCCTGGAGCGGTAAAACGTGATGATAGTTTTGTGGCATCTTTAGTGATCGGTCGTATGTACGAATTTCACTTAAGGTCTGGAATGAGCATTAATTCCAGTAGACATTCCAAAATAGATGAAATAAATAGAAGGTTGGGTTTTGCAAGGAAGATTGGCGCAACACAATCCTTTCCAAACTCTCATTCTTGTGATCTCTAAAGAAGAACAATCAAAGAATTTTATTAATATAAACAAACACGAATGGAAGGATCAATAACCAGGATTTTTTAGTTATTTTATTAAACCTTTTTATTAAATTTTTTTATTAACAACATAAAATGAAATATTAAATGGTAATCAACTTCATTAGCGACTTAAGCTGTAAAATGATAAGGCTAACCATAACACAAGTAAAGGTTGCTAACCTTTATATATCCTGGACAAAAATTCATTTATTGAAAGAATTCGGTAAAATAATTTTTTTCTTTGATATTCTCTATATAAAAGGCTGTCTGCTGAAATGTCTGTCTTGTCTAGGTTTTACAACGAATTATTTATTAAGCGAAATTAGACTCTGCGATGCAAAGAAAAAATGTAGAATTGTCCAAAAGCAGCTGTTTTATCCTGCATGAGAACAGGCAATTAATGCTTATAAACAAAACTAAATCAACACAAAGAACGCGAATAATATCTGTTTATATATATATATATATATATATATATATATATATATATATATATATATATATAGAGAGAGAGAGAGAGAGAGAGAGAGATAGATAGATAGATAGATAGATAGACAGAGAGATACATATCGTGCAATAAGAATAACAAACAAATCTGTTTAATATAAACTACTTTCTTGTATATACAAAATGGAAGGTAATATTTTCTAGATTTGCTTTCATTTCTTTTTATATTTGAAAACCAAAATGAATTATTTTATTTCATAGTTAAATGTCTTTTCTCGTGCACAAACATTATATATATATATATATATATATATATATATATATATATATATATATATATATATATATATATATATATATATTATCATGAAGGTAAATTACATAAGCCTGAGGGACGATCGAGATTTTGATCTGTGTGCAGAATGTATATAAAATTGTTTGTAAATATTCTGATACAATTTACAATCTCCGGTTATATCTTGATAGGGTTATATTTATATTAATTCACCGTTTGCTTTTCAGTTCTAGATGGTGACCGATACTGCGATGATGTTCAAGGAGCCTGAAAAACTACTGTAAAAGCAAGTATCATAAACAAAACGCACAGGTATTTATTAGGATTAGCACCATTTTTATTGCAGATGCAGTTCAATGGTAGTCAAATAAAAATTCCAATACCCGTAAACGAGGCTCTGGCCTGCTATGCAAGTCTAGATGATAACCAAGGTCAATACTGACTAATTGCACGGTGTCTACAGCACAAATTATAGCAGATTTGGTCCGAGGAGTGCCGATACCGATAGCCTAGGGTTGCCTATTTGCAGTAGGAATAGCGAGAGGCGTCACGTCATTTTATTTTTCGCTTAGACCATAGCACCATATTGTCTAGGCCTCCAATAGATGAAAAGAGGTTATATCTTCATGCAACTTATAGTGCAACATATACACATCTTTCAGCGTGTGTTCTTTTACAACACACAAGTCCAATCCATGTCATTATCGCGCGGGACGCTATAGATTAAATCTCTCGGATGTCTTTAGTCTTTGATGAACATCGACTGAAATTGTTCATCTCAAGGAAGAAACCAGCTTTAAATCGAAAAGCATCTGAAGGCAAAATTAAGATGGGTATGAGCTGTGGGTACTTGGGATAAGATCACATTCAGCGATGAAACGAAGATTGACTGATTCGTTTTCTACGGCTTATTAACAGTTTTGCAGGGTTTTTTAACGTCAAGGTTGTTTCAAGCCCGAAAATATCTTTAGATGTAAGATTTGAGGCGGGGAGCAATCATGATGCTAATTAAGTCATAATTGTGTCGTGAAGAGGTGGATTCATGCCTTTCTCAAGAGTATTTGCACACAAGTGAATATAAAGGACACAATTGGAATTGAAACACGACCCTCCGATTAACAATACCGAGCCACTATCCATTACACCACTTGCCAATCCAAGCACCTGGTATTTACAAATCGTCAGTCATCTAGATACTGACCAGGAACATCGTTGCTTAACTTCGGTAATCGTACGAGAACTCGTAGTTTCGGCGTCATATGGTTGTAGGCCTGAAACGAAGATTTAACTGTATTCTAAAGTGACCCACGTTAAACAATGAAAATATTCTCAAGTGACCCACGTTACACAATGAAAATAGTGAAGTTTTGCGGTTAAGTAACTATATGCAATTTTTTTTTGCTATCCTCTGTCAGCCGCAATGATGGAGAAAGCATAACCATCGAACCATCGCCAGCGAGACACGCTGCAAGAGTCACTCCGTTTCGCGAGGCTCGTCCCGGAATCGAGACACAATCGCGCCAACCCTGCGAAGGAACGCCATCCAACGAGGGCCAATAACCACAGAAGTCTCCACTGCCACAGGAGTAAAAAAAAATCTATCAGCAAGAGAAGAATATTTAACTATTTTTTTCCATCTCTGCGTCCCGGGCGACGGACCCCGGCTCAACTGCAGACCTGATCAAATTACCGGCCGAAAATGTATCCGCACAGGTCGCATCCCAAATCAACGACTTCCCCATTTTAAGAGGGAAAATTGGTAATGCCTACAGGTTTGGGGCGGTAACCCAGCTGCATCCAAACCTCTTTTGATTATGTCATTAATGGCTGCATGCCGTGGAAAGCGGCCGGTACTATGACGACAGGAGAGAGGATGCAAATCGAACTCATCGATAGAAGCTCCACATCTGCATCTGTGACGCTCACATAATTTGAGTCCAATTGATTACAATTGACTATATATTGTCTAATGTCAAATATATCCTGTTGATGAAGTAAAATTTGATGGCAGACAAAATATGATGAAGGCGAGGTCTTTAACATTACGTAGTTCCATATCACAAACTGCATGAAACACAACAGAGACTGATTGAGGAATGTGTAATTGTATTGAAATATTGGTCAGATTAAATCCGTTGATTAAGTAGAAATCATCAGACGAATCTAAGCTTTGTTGAGTTGTGGGGGAGAGGGGCCTAATTAACAAGGAATGGTATCTAGTATTTGTGTACGTATCTCAACCCAGGCGCATTTAAGCAATTATTTAAGCTACAGGAAGCCACGCAAAATATTATCTTCTTGTAATCAACGTTATATAAAAAATAATCATTACTGATATTTTTCTGGTTTAAACACGGTATATGATTTGAACAGTTATTTTGGGGGGATTGTCTCACATTTTCCACGCCCCTTCAGAGCCCTTGCTAAAGGTGTAATAATTAGGCGTGAAACTGACTTCAATGTGGCCTGGGTTCCACCGGTAGACAGTATAATAAAAAAATATCCAACTATAAGGTGGTAATTATTAGAAATTTACAATAGTTTAAAATCCTTTAAAACTTTTGTACGGTATTGTATGTATTAAACATCGTATATTTAAATAGGAATATAATACTTCGTTTATTTATTATATAGTTTAACTGAAAAAGAATATCTACTAGGTTTGGTCAGTGAAGATCAGAGTAACGTTGGAATACTCATTCTTAAATACAAAGATAAGCTCAAAGATAATCTCAGTTGGAATGCAGCCCCCAAAACTTAAGACGTAAGAATTGGGGACAATTTTACTAAACGTGAATTAAGTTTTATGTGAATGGAGCATTTGTGTAAATTGTGACTAAGTAGAATAAATAATAATTCAAGAGAAGTTCGAGTGATTTACATTAAAAGAGCTTGGTGTTGTATAACAGGCGTAAATATCAAGAAAAGGAGGGAAAAGTGTGAATTATTGACATTAGTACAGCGAAAACGACGGGGAAGTCCTTTACACAAACACACTCATGTACACGCACGCGCGCATACACACAGACATATATATATATATATATATATATATATAAAGAAATATAGTCTTAAGGTATGCTATATTTGTGAGATAAAGTGCTCAATATCAGAGATAGAGCATGTGTAAATATAAAAGTGAACATTGAAGTCAACACTTAGAGGCGACAGGCTGTTTCATGCTAGACGCAATCTCTCTCTCTCTCTCTCTCTCTCTCTCTCTCTCTATATATATATATATATATATATATATATAGAGAGAGAGAGAGAGAGAGAACGAGAGAGGTATACTACACAAAGTAGGTATTTTTGCCTATGTTTTGAACAGACGAACAGCTTGACTGTTGACGAAGAAGGAAAATTCTATTGGGCTTGAAAATTAGAATTCCAAATCTTTGCTTTACCTCGAGTCGGTGGAGGCTGATACATAAATATGGAGACAAGTTGCATAAATACAAACTAACAAGAGAAGTTATCTCGATAGAGAGACTGAATGTAGCTAATCGATATATTGACCAGGAATAAGGAAAAGGGGGAAAAATCACCCCTTTCAACGGGTAAAAGTTCCTTTTCCGACTCGCACCTTTGTGAATAGGAATCAATCAACTTTTAACAAATCTATATGGAAATTGTGTTTATCAATTGGTCGACATCTTTGTATGCGCAAGGTACACATTTTCCTAAGACACCGGCTAACTTGACTCAACTTCTTAATTGAGATGGGCTTCGATATCCGGTCAGTCTAATGTAATCACGTTCTTATTAATGAGAATTACGTGCAGTGACGAGAAGTGCGTCCCATTGAGGCTGGCTTTTTCCTTAGCAATTCTTCGGACAAACAGGAAGGACCGAATTCAATTGATGGCCTTTATTGATACGCGTTTTCTTGAAAACTTTTCCCCCATTTTCTTTCTTGTTGAAGAAGACTCTGAAATAATTTCGGCGACATTTGCCTGGGATATTTCTGGTTTTTTTGGCATTGGTTCTTGATTTTCAGCCCTAATTCTTTGATTGCAAACTGGTCAGAGAATGGAGGTTCGAAAATTCCGTATTGAATATAGAATTTGAAAATGGCTTATTGACTTAAATATTAATTCATTATGTCCTTGTTTCACTGACAGACAAATCTTGTCTCTCATTTATCACTTACAGGAGGAAATGAAAATATTTTTCACCCAAGTAATATCCTAATGTCAATATAATTGACAATTGGTTTAAGCTATATCCATTCAAATTCCTATACCAACTAAATATAACGTTTATAATAATAATAATAATAATAATAATAATAATTTAGTCGGAGATCTCGGATTGATTGAAAAAGATCCCAATAGACTTATTGAAGGGATTCCTGACAGCTCATGCCTTAAAAAAATACAAAAAAATATTCTCACGATTACAGCCCCCACCTTACAAAAGGCTTTATCTATGTAAAATATGTGTGTTGTTTTTTTTTTCATTTTTATTTTTTTAATTGGTCAGTGGAAAATGTCATGATGCCATTTCTGACCTTAGGTCTCTAGACGGAACCCGGAAAGAAATGTGTACACACAAGAAGTCAAAGGAAATACTACTACTACTACTACTACTACTACTACTACTACTACTACTAATAATAATAATAATAATAATAATAATAATCTGAACCTGACAGCCACTAAAATTAAAATTTTCTGTTTGAGTGAAAATTTTAATTTTAGTGGATAGGTTGAGAAATGACCCCACATGTAAAAATCCATTTTTTTTTCTTTGTTCTATCCCTTTGGTGTCTTGATGGTCTTTCACCAAACTTTAGAGATGATTGACAAAATTTAATAACTCTCAGGGACGTCCGAAGGTTGAACATTCATTCATTTTATTTACGTTTTTGTAATAATCGCCAATATTAATGTATATCCACCTGATATTTCATCTGGTATTAGCTACTGCGGATTATACTAAGTTAAAATTTAATATAGTCAATACCATCTCTATATGCCTATGCTCCCCATTGAATACAGTACTCTATGATGAACTCTTTAACCCATAGATATATGAATATAATTCCTATCTCATGGACCGGACGAGTTTTCTCTTCTTGGTCTTGGTCGACTGTCTTCCTAGAACTGGTAATTTGAACAAAATTACCCCTTGCCGGTCAAGGATAAAACGCAAAATTTTACGAATCTCAATGATTACGAACAAATTTTTATACCGGATTGACCGTCATCAGGTCAACAAGGGCCGCATACATCAGGAAAAAAAACAAGTTCCAAAAAGCGAAGAGACACTTGGTCACCAAATCTGGACTATTCTCAACCTTGGACCAAGTGACTCAGTGACAAATCAACTAATAAAAAGAAATCGAATGAAATGGTTTCGCGAAGAGTAGCAACAAGTCATGACATTCTGTTTTACCGCAATCGAAAATCCACAAAATAACACCACGAATAAAACATACCAAATATGGAGAAAAAAATGGTAGGAAATGAAATAAGATCTCATCTCAACCCAAACATGATTGTCAATGACCGCAGGGATATCGTGCGAAACAAAAGACTCTCAAATGCAGAAATAAATAAGATAAAACTAGATATGAAACTGAATGCAATATTCCATCACTCAAACAGTAAAGAGATTAGAGTTTAAAAAATATGACAGCGGATGAGTTCAAAACTAAACTAAATGAGATACGAAAATAATCTCTAGGAAGTAAAAAAGAATCTATCTGTGACAAAATCTGCAATTATCCAGACGATGGCACTAACTACATTAGGGGACAATTCTTTTAAAGACGTGAAATCACCGAAGCGGAAAACCACATCATTTAAGTGCTTAACAGAGTAACGCTCATACAAATGTCAGACAGAGACCAAGACCCGAAAATTCAAAACAAAAGACAAAGAAAGCCATCTTGGAAGGCAAAATTGATGCGAGAAATAAAAGAAATCAGATGTGAGCTTTCTATATTAGATGAGCCTCACTAGAAACCCAAATGTCTCAACACGCAAATGCAAGAAGATCAAGCGGAAATATAAAATTAAATCACTAAATGAAATTCCATCAATCAAGGAAATATTAAAAGAGTTAAAGTTAAAGGCACAGAGAACAAGATGAATGGAAAAATGTTGTAGGTTCTATCGGCAAAATAAAATATTTGAAACTGACCTTAAATGTTACAGAGAAATTGGACAAGCAACTATACATGTCAAAATACCACCATCAATTGACAAGGTGCTGAAATTTTGGGAGAATATTTTGACAAGCCCGAATGAATATAACGAGAAGAAAGACGAATGCTGGATAAAAATCTACAATAGTGGGAAGATATAACCACAACTAATGTTAGGCAAGCTCTAGCGAAATCCCCAAAATGTAAATCCACAGGAAAATGATAAGGTGCCCAATTTCAACTGTCATCAATCCATAAAGCCTAAATAAATATTCGCATTTCCTTAGAAAATATGCAAATATTCAGAGGAGGTGAATAATTCTTCCACCCCCACACACATATATATATATATATATATATATATATATATATATATATATATATATATATATATATATATATATATATATATATATATATAATGGAATGGATAGCGGCTTGGATTGAGGAATCGGAGAGCCGCGTTCGAATTCCAGTCGAATCCATTACATTCACTTACTTATTCATAATTAGGTGTGAATCTTCTTCTTCTCCCTCCAGCTATGGGTAAATAGACTGGGTTCTATAGCCTTGGATGACAAATGCTCTAGGAGATGGACAACTCTGAATTCAAAACCTGCGGAGGTCGTTTGGGGACCTTGTGGCACGTAATGCACCAGGTCTCTGTAATCGGCCCTTCAAAAAGTGTGGACGGTCCTGATGATTGCGGAAAGAGTTAGATGAGTCTAATGGTGAATGTTGCTTCAGACTAAACAGTCCCTTGAGGAAGTAGTGATGCCCTGCGTCAAGAGGGTGGTTACTGGAAGGTCCTATGTCTAGCAACTTCATTCTGCACCATGCCACACAAGCAGGAGAACCAGTCAGGGCTGACACACATTACTCCTTTCATTTGGCCACCTACCTCCCTCGACTGCAAACCCCTGGATTATTATGTGGGACTCTTTGCAACACCAGAGATGAATTGAAGGCAAGTATTATGGCAAGCATTCACCAACTTAAACAAGGTGACCGCCTAGAAGAGTTGCAGGACATTCCGAAATCGTCTGGAGACTGTGGTTAATGCTTACGGCGATGTCGCATCCGATATATATATATATATATATATATATATATATATATATATATATATATATGAAATTAGGAGATCAGTCGAACCCAAACCAGGCGATCACTTCCGCAAGTTTCTTCCCGACGCGAAAAGAAGCTCCTCCCGCTGCTCTCTGCTTATATTCCATCCTGGAAAAGGGTAGAGAGAAAAAAGTTAGTTAGTTTTCAAACTGTCGGGTATCTGCATATACAACTTTTGTTTTTATTGCTTATTTCGTTTTCTTTTTGTCAAGTGTCGGATTTTGCTGCAACACCAGATATATATATATATATATATATATATATATATATATATATATATATATATATACATTGCGTGCCAAATTATTATCGAGATAACTTTTTTCAAAAACCGTCCAATCAATTCGCACAAATTTTTCACACAATGTTGGCAACACTGACCTGCGCAATCGCTGAAGTTTTCGTACCGATCTGCGCGATGTAAGCAAACTGTAGCCATATTTGTTATCAGCACGGTGATTTGAGCGTGCCAAATTATTACAAAGGTTTAGTAAAATTCCCAGAATTGAGCACACAAAACGTTTATTAATGTTGCACGTGAATGTTTATGATCAAAAGTAGGTAATAAATAAGATAATCAAACAAATAATAACAAATACAAACAAAGGCAAGGTTTAAAACAAATTAATAGGGAATGTGCTTTCCCTGTTTTGAAATTATTTGAAGAAGTCGACGATCCATAAAATTTGTTAATTGTAGGATCATCTGTCATCTGCTGTAATGCCGCGAGATATGTCAAGAATTGCTTCCCACAACTCAGCGTTGCTCCTGAATTGTCGTCCGTTGGCGTACAATCTTCGCTTCATGATGCTCCAAAGGTTTTCGATTGGGTTCAAATCCGGAGAATTTGTTGGCCACTTCATTTTTCGAGGTCCATCGAAGCCTAACTGTTTCAAATATTCAGTAGTCTTGTGAGCAGCATGTGAGGGAGCATTATCTTGCATAAAAACAATGGCCCTTCTGAAGGCAACTCTTTGCCTTTTCATCCACGGTTCAAGATGCTCCTTCATAAACGCTATGTATGCATCAGCAGTCATTTTGACGACATCTGGTACTCTCAATGGGCCAACTAATGTTTTTCCAATAATACGACCCCAGATCATCATGCCTCCACCGCCTTGTTGTTAATTACCCAGCCTTTTCACCATCTATCTGGCCCATCAAGTGTTGCTCGAGTTTCGTCTGTGAACAAAACTTTAGAGAATTAAATCTTCATATTGTCCTCGGTCAATTTCAATCGATTTTGAATGATTTCTCGTCAAAAGAGACTTCGATACAGGTTTGACTGTTGTTGATATTTCCCTCAGATACCGACACCGAGTACTTTTAGACACAGTAGGATCCACAATGTGACTGAAAAGCTCTTGATTGGTAAGTCCAGGGTTCTTTGTGGCCTCTCGTTTAAGTCGTGACATAAGACATAAGACGACGTGAAATAACCCTTGGCTTGCCTTTTTCACTGTTTGATGACACCTCCCTATCATTTTAGAAATGGGTAGATTTACCTTTTGAGAGTTCTGAGGTGATAGTTTTTTTTTCAGCATCACTTAAACTGCTTTTATGGCCCATCTTTTCACTAAATTCTTACACTGTTCTAATAATTTGGCACGCTCAAATGCCGGTGCTGATAACAAATATGGCGCTAGTTTGTTTACATTGTGCAGATCAATACAAAAATTTCAGTAATTGCGCAGGTCAGTGTTGCCAACATTGTGTGAAAATTTTGTGTGAATTGATTAGACGGTTTTGAAATATTAGAAAAAAAAGTTATCTCGATAATAATTTGGCACGCAGTGTATATATATATATATATATATATATATATATATATATATATATATATATATAAATTAATTGATTTAAAAAATCAATTAATTTATAATATTAATGCTCTGTAAATTTACATTGAGCACTATTTTGTAAAAATAAAAATATCTATAAGAACACCGGATTTTATATCTTACTGTTCTTTCTTTTCATATATATATATATATATATATATATATATATATATATATATATAGTTAACCCAATTAAAGGGTTACTGAGTAAAATTGCTGTAACAATGATGGAATAGGTAAGTAAAAAGTGCATATTATGTGGTGCGATCATATGACGTGGTATTATCAGCATATACATTTTACCCAGGATATGAAAATGCTTTTAGGCTGATCGTTAATATAAATCAGGAAAATGGTAAGGCCTAGAAGAGAACCACCGGGGAACGTCAGCATTGATATCACGTGTCTCAGAGGGCTTGCCACTAACTTCAATCTTCATAGATCTTCCTGATACTTCTATTTTTCGTCGTTATCTGCTGATTTTACAGTGGCTTGATATATTACATTGTTTTTTAAGCAGACCAGCGTAAAATACCAAACCATCATTGTCAATTTAATAAAAATTCGTTCTTTACCCTGCAGTGACAGGTAGGTTTTGGTTTGTGCGGGTGGCTTCTTTGTTAGTTTTCTGTTGTAATTTTGTCTTTAATTTTTGCCGCATGTTCTCAGCATGATACCAAATATATAATGGAAAAATAAAGAAAACAGCACCAGCCTACAACAATAAATCGAAAAACTGCAAACTCTGTCTGGAGGAGAAAATAGCTATAATAACTTTCTTAAACTATCACAAATTACTAGATAAAACATCAGAACGATTTTTACTCCGTTAACAATGTAATAAATGCAAATTTATAAACACCGCAGATAATGCAACATACTTTAGGCAAAGCCAATAACTTAAACTAAAAAAATAAGTTGACCAACACGCGAGAAAAATGAATAAATAAAATGAACACAAAATCTGCTTAAATAAATAAACTAAGTAAATAATAAACAAATTAACAAACTATGAATTCACACAAACACAACTGAATGTAATAATAATAATAATAATAATAATCAATCAACAACAAATAAGTAATAAATAATAAATAACATTATAATACAGCTACAATTATTCGCATCTACAATTATTCCTATTTATAGCCTATAATTTGAAATACAACCATTACCGCCTACGCAGTAATCGTTAGGGTAGTAAATATGCCTTATAATCCACAATGCACCCTTTGCCAAGTATGGATAAATAATCGAACCATTAAAACAACGCTCATGGCATGAAGATTGCCTTCAAGAATGAAAGAGACTGTCGCTGCTTAACAAAACAAAAACAAAAAATTAAATTTAAAATTTCCGGCATACATGGTTGGGGCGCATGTGTTGACACACCAATAAAATAAAATTAGTCCGATGAAGTCCTAAAGGACGAAAGGCGTCGTCAGAAAACTTTTCTGACTTTGTCATACATTTTTTCCCAATATTGTTCCTGATATATAAAAATATATATCGTTATCTCATATATATATATATATATATATGTGTGTGTGTGTGTGTGTGTGTGTGTGTGTCTCAACACGCAAATGCAAGAAGATCAAGCGGAAATATAAAATTAAATCACTAAATGAAATTCCATCAATCAAGGAAATATTAAAAGAGTTAAAGTTAAAGGCACAGAGAACAAGACGAATGGAAAAATGTTGTAGGTTCTATCGGCAAAATAAAATATTTGAAACTGACCTTAAATGTTACAGAGAAATTGGACAAGCAACTATACATGTCAAAATACCACCATCAATTGACAAGGTGCTGAATATGAATATATATATATATATATATATATATATATATATATATATATATATATATATGTGTGTGTGTGTGTGTACAGGGTTTGGGGCGTGGAGATTTAAGGGATGGGTGAAGACCACTGTTGCTCATCCATCTTAATAATAAGCGCAGCAACCGAGTAACAAATATACTACTTCTACCCACTGCCATATAAACTCATAGAACATACAATAGATGTCGGAGAAAACAGCTCGTCATCAATGTGCAATATATATATATGCTTCAAAGTATAAAGTATTAAAAAGTATAAGAGAAAATTGTATTATTATTATTATTATTATTATTATTGTTGTTGTTGTTGCTTAAAAAAAATGAAAGATAAATATAAAAAATTGAAAGAGACTGTTGCTGCTTAATAAAACAAAATTTTATATATATTTTATATATATATATATATATATATATATATATATATATATATATGTGTGTGTGTGTGTGTGTGTGTGTGTGTGTGTGTGTGTGTGTGTGTGTGTGTGTTTGTGTTTGTTCGTCATTTCCACACGTTTTAGTAAAAAAGAACTGTCATGGAATATCTATTAATTTATTTTCATGAGATTCTCCGAGTGTCGAATAAGTCGTTTCCTGTCAAGTGGAAATAAATAAATTAAAAAAAAAATATCATTTCACCCCACACAGCAGTAAGGCAAGTAAGACGAAGTTGGTCACAGAACGTGAAAGAATGTGAGAAAAGGAGGGATAAAAGAAGAGGAATTAAGACATAACGATTTTTGGGAACATCAATGTCAAGAGGCCGGAAGAATATCCCACAAACCGGAAGTGCGAGAGAAGAAATTGTTCGCATAGATTACATTTCGCATGGTTACATTTAGTAATTTAAACTATAAAATGATAAGACTTAGCTGCCAATGTTGTACTGAACTTAAATTCGTTAAGTCGGATACCAAAGAGAAAAGCTGATCAGAAGAGTTAACATGAAAATATTTATAGAAAAGATACAGAAAAGTTACGTTTATGACGTTGGAAAAGTGACTGAAACCGAGACGCAAGACCAGAACCGATGTCATTGTTGATTCTTCTTTAGATTTTAGCAAGAATCTCTAAATACATAGTAGAAGTACCAAACCAGATGTGACAGCAATATTCAGTGCGTGAAAGAATGGCAAGACTTATAAATATGTAAGATAGATTCTGGCGAGAAAAAATGTCTAGCACGACTAAGTGAACCAACCTTTCTAGCAGAACACCTGGTAATTGATTCAAAAGAATCGTTCCATTCATGTCAACAGAAAATAGTGCCAAGCAACAGATTCTCAATAGTTTCGACAGTAATTGGTCGTTTTCAAGGAAAGAAAATAGCAAGTGGAGAGATAACTAGAAAACGTGGATTCGCATCCTATGGCTGTTATGATAAACAAAAAATATAAATCTATAATTCAAATGCGGATTTTCAAGATAAGCCAAGCTCTTCGGTTTAAGTGAATCAATGAATGATTTGACCAATATTTATTGAGTAATACAAAATTGTCCCTGACAACGCTAACATTTTCGCCGATTACATTGAAATATTTCTCTTGTAATATTTACTGCTTTTCTGTCGCCTTTTCATCAGTTCTTGAACGCATTTTCCCGCTAGTCCATCTGCGCATGTGTTAAACACCAATAGCGGTCTCACAAATCAAATAATCCGTGGAAATAATTCCTGAAACGTTGCCACATTGATCCGGTGTGATTTAAGGACACAGAACTCGTGTCCGCACTCTTCATCAGAGGTAATCACTTAAAAATACAACAGCGCATATATCAATTACGCGTTGCAGATTCACTTTAACACAGAGACTCTTCTTGATTGGCTTGTTCAGCACATGTACAGTAAGCTAAATCGTTAGGGAACAGGCCTCTTTGTTCTCGAGGATTTTTCTAAAAAAACAATCAGGGAATGAAATGTCACACAGTGTCCAATCTTCATAAAAGATTAAAACCATTTGTAGTAAATATGTAGAATCCTTACAATTAAAAAACCTTAAAATAACACATGAAACTCGAAAGGAAAATCATGATATAATCAGAATGCCTGTCTTAAGCAAAAGGTTGACAAGGCAAATCCCATCAATATTAGAAAGAACGATACTAGTTAATAGACATATGAAACCTATTTTCATGAAGAAAATGTTTTAAGAGAAAGATTTTATAAATTGCAGCCTATAGTAGAGCTAACTGTTCGCTCAATGAATGAAAATGTTTCTTTATAAGGAAACAGTTAATCTCATTATTACGCTCATAAAATCTCAATTAATTCATCCTTTCTCGATTTTTCTTTTACTCTGTGTCAGTCTTTTTAACAGTTTTTCTGCCTGTCTATTTTGTCTAGATTTTTTGTTCACAATCGAAACTTGTGAAATTTACATAGTGTGTTCTTTGTCATAATTTTTCTAGTTTAAAAACTTGATATTTAAGTCCTTCTCCAAATGTAAAAATTCTAATAGAAAATCAAGCAAATTGAAATGACATCAAGAAAAGTTACCATTCATTTTCACGGACAACACAACTTATTGGTCAATAAGATTGATATCTGGTAAAAGCTTGCTGGATAAGTTCCTAAAACAATTTCCACGGTTCCTGTGCATAATGTCAGGTATTTTTTACTTAAAGATGTTTTACTGTTATTGTAGGCGACTAATAGCATGATAGAGTGTATCTGTCCCGTAATGATGTTGAAGAAATACTAAATGACAAAGCACCCTGTCTAAAAATAATAGGACCCTATATCTGCTAGCAGAATATTGAACAAACGATCAAAATGCACCCTTCAGATTGTTTTTCTATAGCAAACCCTCATGTTGTTATTTATTCAGGATAATGAAGTACACATTTCTTGTTCAAATTATTAAGACTCGTAAAACGAAAAAACTTGATGTAAATTCCACTTCCAACACTTGTGTGCCCATTGACGACTCATTAATTAGCATGGGTACTCTGACTATTTTTCTATGCTGCCTTATATTCAAAATGACCGATGTACTGTGTGCTGTGACGCTTTCTTTGAGTTACCTTAAATTGTTAATATTATCATTGTAAAGATTAATATGAGAACAGGATTAAATCTTTGATGCATAAAACCAATGGATGAATTCTTCATTTCAGATCATTGGCCATGTATTTCACATTAATATTGTTTTGTTTTTTTATATCTTTGGAATCATAACAATAACAATAGATTCTATTTTTGTAAATTTTGTTCATATTCTGTAATTAAAATTATTACTTCTAACATACTGTGTCTTAGAGTTTCAAAAATCCGGCTAATCATGTAAAAGTTAGAAAATTCCCTAAAATTCGGCAAAATGCTAATACATCATCTGAATGACAGGTTTACAATAATTTATGTAATATATCCTGAACATTTTCTTAATATTTTCGAGAATTCCTTCCTTATTTTATTAAATTAAAGAAAATAAACTAAACTGGATGGTTAATATGAGACATAATCTATTATCGATAATGCGTACAGGCATCTGATCATCCAATTTTGTTTTATGGATTGTATCAGATTGAATTCATCTCCTAGAAATCAATAGATTCCGGGATGCAATCCGACACTTAATCCTCACTTTACAAGATTTTCTTTTTTCTGAGTTCAATTAAAAATATTCGCAGAGCTACCAACACAAACACATTCAATATTAAACAGATCTAGTTTTAAAGTGCCCTTCTTATGCGAAGCATTTTGAATTCTCTTAACAAATATATCCACTAACCCGTCGAATCTAGCCCCAGATAGCTTTATTCGGATACGTATCCACGCCTTCACTGTCAGGTTTTCTATCACGGCAAACCTTAATAAGCCCGCCTGTGTTTCTTTGCTATCTGCATATGCATTTATACAATAACAGTTCTTTCTGGATACAAAGAAGCGTACGAAACATCGAACAAAATCTATTAAAAAGATGAAACATTGATTAAAGTGCGAAAAACGGAAGGACGGTTTAGAGATGAGGCTTTTGGCGTTCGGTTTTAAAACTTCAAGTAGGTCCCTATCTGTCCGCTCTTCATCGCAAAAACCGATACATTGTCCCTGTTATTCAAGTGTATCATGCTAGCAATGCAATCGATTGCTGGAGCGGGGGGATTGAACGTAGAAGAGGCGACGTAATGGGCGATGGTAGCATTGCAAAGAGACTAAGACAAAGTGTAGAGGGAGGAATTACGATCGAACAGTGACCGTTAATAAAATTTCCAGACTTGTTTGTTTATTGATCGTTTTTGGCCTTCAGTGTTTCTAAGTGGTCGACCGCCATCTTCAGTGGTAGACAAAGAAAAAAAGAGACTTCGAGATATGAAATGAAAAAGATCTTTCGGTAACAAGATAAGAAACGGGTTATGAATTAAAAGTGATTTCGAGGGAAAAGTTATGAAAAGTTCTCTGACCGATTGATATTCTAAAACCTGCCCAAATTACCAAAATATCAGGGTGATTTGGGAAAATATATTTTGGTTGGTTCGAAACATTTTAAACACATCTTTGTAAAAAAAAGAGATATTTGGGATCAAAGTGATTGGTATTAAGATATAAAGAAATAGTTATTTAGTAGTAGTACTTCAAGAAACGTGTCATTTTAGGTCAGAATTAAAAGTGCATATTTTGGGTTGTAGAAAGTAAACAAAAATATATTTGGTAGTAATAAGTAAGGAAATAAGAAATGGAAAAACACAAAAGAACAGATCTATTGTGGGGTAGACAGTTCTAGTTCCACGTTTAATGGATGACAGTTATCAGTTATCTCCTGTTAATTTTCCCTCTGAAAGTTCTCCACTGCCTTAGCAGAGTATTGAACTCACAATCTTTTAGTTCTGTCATTGGATCTAACCAACGCCTTTAGCCACTGTGCCATGTGCCCTCACATGCCCGGCTAAGGCAGTGGAGAACTTTCAGAGGTTAAATTAACAGGAGATAACTGATAGCTGACATCCATTAAACATTGTACGCGGAACTAGAACAGTCTACCCCAGTGAGTGAAATAAAAAGGGTTCAGTTTAAATGCAGAAATTGAAAGAATGTACATACAAATCAGAAACTGGGAGAAAGATGTGAGAAAGGAAAAAAGAAAGAAGCCAATGATTAGGCAACTCTTGTTTGCAGTGAGTACAAGATTCGATTTCCTCTGATGTGATGGAGGTCGGGGCGTTAATAAATATCCAGTTCGGACCAACGTAACAGTCCTTCATGCTCTACTACATTTGCAAGAAAAAAAACTGAAATACTGGTTAATCATTTCAGCCATATCTAGTTATTCATATCTATTTCACTACATGTGTGTGTAAATGTAGATGTGTTCTAATTTACTCATTCCACATCTTTTTCTCTATATCAATATCAGTAAATTAAAATCATTCTAATCTTATTCAAAACTATTTTAGTTTTTAGAATCTGTCATAGTCGTTGACGTGGGTTTTGTGTAACCTTTTCCCCCACCTCCGTCTGCTGAAAAACATATTTTTGTCTTTGTATCTGTATTTCTATAAATCCAACACATTTTATTTCTATCCAATTCAGTTTCATAATATCTATCTATCTATCTATCTATCTATCTATCTATCTATCTATCTATCTATCTCAGAGGATTCATTTTATTTATCTAATTTTTGTTCAACACACTGAGATTATAGGATTTAACAGACAAGAGATTACTGCTATTGTGAGTTCTATCCTCACCGACATTCTTTTATATACGCCGTTGCGCTACAAGATAATAAGCTTAGTACACATATAGATGACAGATACATAGAAGGATGCGTATATGATTTTAATACGAACTCTGTCTTTTAAGGAATATAATTTTCTGTATGCACACACACACATAATAATAATAATAATAATAATAATAATAATAATAATAATAATATAAGGTATGATCTTAGTCAGTCACAAGACGGTAATAAAACGAGTTCAAAATTCATCGAACAGAATTATTTCACAGAAAACAAGATTAATATACAAGAAGCCAAGGATGAAATCATGAGCCATATAAGTCAGATACAGAATATTGCAATGGAGGAACGAGAACAACTCCCAAAATTACAAACCAACAAAGCATAACCTCAAAACTATTAAGCTCTATAATGCAAAACTCAAATTGATTCTGGATGAAGAAGACACTCATATAAATCTCAATGAAGCAATATATGCATCAGCAATAGCAGCAACAAATAAACTGAACATCAAAGTAAAAAAGGCAGTCTCACAGACATGAAGACCCACCTTGAAAAGAAAAATAGAAAAAGAAATTGAACACCTTAGAAGTGAATTATCAGTACTCGATGAACTAGCAAGAGGAGTAAATGTAAGAACTAGAAAAGGCAGAAGAGTCGAAAGAAAATACAATATCAGGAATGAAAATGAAGTCCTATCAACTAAAAGAAAAATAAAGCAAACAATACAACTGAAGGCTCAAAGAATAAGACGCTACGAGAAAAGATCAAGATTCTATAGACAGAACAAGATCTTTCAAACCGATGCAAAGAAATTTTACAGGGAAATAGGTAAACAAAGAATTGAAGTACAGTCCCCCTAAAATGGAAGAAGTTATACAGTTCTGGGGAAAAATATGGCTTGCCCTAAAGAACACAACGAAGAGGCAGATTGGATTGCGCAAGAGTTAGAACGAATGAAAAATAAACCAGAACAGACATGGGCGGAATCACAGAAGAAGATGTTAAATGCACTGAAAAAAGCACACAACTGTCCAGGAATAGATAAAATTCCTAACTTTTGGCTATATTATTTAAATACAGCACAAAAAAAACTCGCCAAAGAACTTCAAGAAATGGTTACCGATCCAACTAAAATTCCTGCATGGATGACCAAAGGAGTTACCTTTCTTCTACCCAAAATAGTGACACAAATATTCCGAAAAACTATAGACCAATTACATGTCTTCCAACAACATACAAACTGTTAACATCTATTTTAACAAAAACAGACATATTTCTTCTTGGAAAGAAATGACATACTACCACTTGAACAAAAAGGGTGCAAACGAGGCTCGGATGTAAAGACCAATTACGGATGATCCTGAAAACTGCTTCCGTGGAAAAAAAAATCTTTATTGCCTGGATAGATTATCGTAAAGCATTCGATAGTGTACCACATTCCGTCTTAAAGTCTTTAAAGATGTAAAGGTATCATATTATCATCAATTTCATCAAACAATGTATGTCGATATGGAAAACTATTTACCTCAATCATAAAATGGAACCTATAAGTCTGGCGAAATAAACATCAATAGAGGAATATTTCAAGGTGACTTTTTGTCTCCTTTATTATTTTGCATATCACTTATAGCATTAACCAGCCAACTTAACAAGACAGAATGCGGTTACAAAATAGCTCAAAAGAAAATAAACCATCTATTTTACATGGATGACTTAAAATTGTATGCTAGGAATGACAATGAGCTGGAAGGTCTTCTGCAAACTGTAAAATGCTTCATGAAGACATTGGAATGAAATTCAATTTGGATAAATGTGCTAAAGCTACAGTTTTACGAGGATCATTTACAACAAACTTCCTCTATTAGTTTAGACCCTGCTGTAACAATAAAAGATTTAGAACAAGGAGAAGCTTATAAGTACCTAGGTTGAAGGAATTCACCATAAGAAAATGAAAGAAATAGTGCGTAAAGAGTACTATAGAAGGGTGCGGCTGGTATTAAAAACTGAATTGAATTCTCAGAACAAATTATGGCCATTAATAACCTAGCCATCCCAGTGGTCCAATATAGTTTCAACATCTTGAACTGGACTCTAAATGACATCAGACAAATGGATTCTAAAACAAGAAAAGGATCCAAAGTTCTTCAGCTAGAATTGTCATATAAGACAACAACTATTGGCTTACTAACACATGGAAACAAAAATGACTGGATGATAAAAATTAGTGAAACAACATGAAAACAGAAAGAAAAAATATTCAATAATAAAAGAAGGCAGTAAATACAAACAACATTTACATTTAGTAGATTCTGTAGTAAAATCAAAACAGAAGCCAAGAACCAACTATTGCAGCAAAAGATATGAAAAGAAAGCCAAGGATAAAGCCCTTGAACAGATGAAACAACGCTGGCAAGACAAACCTGCATGGCCAATATCCAGAACGTGCAAATAAACCCAATGTTGATAAAGTTAATACTCATCGATGGTTACGAGCATCTGGATTAAAGTCTGAAACTGAAGGCTTTATTCTTGCAGCGCAAGACCAGAGTCTTTTCACTAAATTTTCAGGCAAATATCATACATAATAATGTGGATCCAAAATGCAGGTTCTGTGGACAAATACCAATAAACAATAGACCATCTAATCTCAGGATGTTCTATACTTGCCCAAAATGAATATAAAAAAATCGTCACGATAGAGTGGGGAATACTTACACTGGACAATGTGCAAACACTTTGGAAAATGTGTAAGCAAACACTGAAAACAGAAATAGAAGATGTCACCATTCTATGGGATTATACCATCCACAGACAGAAAAATTGAAGCAAATAGGCCGGACATTATTGTCAAAAACCAGAAAGAAAAACTTGCCTACTAATTGATATGATCCAGCGGATTGTAACATAGCAACCAAGGAATTTGAAAAACTATCAAAATACAAAGACCTGAAATTGAAATAGAAAAAATGTGGAAATTGAAAACAAGAATAATACCAGTGGTAATAGGTGCACTTGGAATTATAAAAATGGAACAAAACAACACATTGAAAGAATCCTGATCAACCCCAGTTAAGAGACAACAGAAAATTGTCTTATTACACAGCACACACACTAAGGAGAACTTTGTCTATGTAACGCTAGCAACTTCATCGGAGATAAAAAAAAAAAAAAAAAAAAAAAAAAAAAAAAAATTCAAGAAGTGGCCATAACAACACACCACGACCTGCCTTAGGGTCTTTCCGCAGACTTGGTAGGTAGTGTGTCCATATCGAATGATGATGATAATAATAATAAAATAAATAGTTATACACGTCTGGAAAAACCTTAAACTTGTAAATGAACAAAACCACTGCCCAAGGTAAAAAAAAAAGAAAGAACTAGGAATATGTAATTTTGGCGAAAATAATCGACCAGAATCCAAGTTCAGAGTCCAAAGAAAAAAACCTCCGAGACGAGTAAAGTAAAAATAACTAAGCAATGTACAACAATCCTTTAAAAACCCTAAGAAGAGTAAAACTTTTTCACCTACAGGGATCGTCAGGGCACGCCGGCCCTGACGATCCCTGTAGGTAAAAACTCTTTAGGTTCAGAAGTATATATATATATATATATATATATATATATATATATATATCATATCATCCAAAGTATTGGATCAGCAAAGCCAATTCCTTTTGCTTTTGTTGTCCCCGGAAGAAGTTCAACTCATTTGGGGTTTAAGTTCAAAAGATAAATATGAAAAAAAAAAAGTTCAGAATTTCAGCTTTCATTTCTTGGCATTTATATTTAGAGGTGTTAGACAACATAGGACATACCACCTTTTGTTTGAACACACGCAATTTTCAAATGTGCAAAACTATTGGGACGCGTGACTGACGGGTGTTTCCTGTTGCCTAGATGCAGCATTTTAAGTGGATTGCTTAAACATTAAATAGCTCTGAATATCTATTCTTGGTATTAGTTTGGGGCTTTACCTGTAAAATTGTATTTCTTGTTAAAATGAATAAACCATCACGAAAAGGAGAGAGAGAGAGAGAGAGAGAGAGAAAGAGAGAGAGAGATAGCTGTTTATGGGAGAAAACTGATAGAAGGGAAATCGATCAGAGCCATTGGATAAACATTGGGCAGAGACAATACAACAATTTGGAATGTCCTGAAAAAGAAAGAAAACTGTTGGTGTAATGAGCAACACACATAGAACATGTCGGCCAATGAAAACAAAAGCAGTTGATTACAAAATATAATTTTAGAGCTGCGAAGAAAAACCCCAAAACAACAGCCAGTGACATGATCAACAACCTCCAGGTTGCAGAGGGTGAAGGTCTCACAATGTACAGTTCGATGAAGACTTTGATAGCAGAAATATAGAGGCCATACCACAAGCTGTAAATCATTCATCGGCAGTAAGAATCTGAAAGTCAGATTGTAATTTGTAAGAAGTACAGAGATGAGAGACAAACGTTCTGGAAGAAAGTTTTATGGATTGATGATACTAAGAATAATCTCTACCAAAATGATGGAAAGGTCAAAGTATGGAGAAAGAAAGGATCTGCTTATGATCCAAAGCATACAAACATGATGGCGGCAGCGTCTTGCCATAGGCTTGCATGAAGACTTCCGGAACAGGCTCATTCATATTTATTGATGCTGGCATCAGAATGAATTCAGAAGTCTACAGAAATATTTTGTCTGCTAATTTACAGAGAAAAGCATTCAAACTAGTCAAGTGGAAGTTTATCGTGCAGCAGGACAATATCCCAAAACATACTTCCAAGACAAAATGATTTCATCAAGGAAAATGTGAATAGTTTTAGACTGGCCAAATCAGTCACCACAACATAACCAAATAGAACATGTATTTTATCTCTTGAATAGAAAACTGAAGGAATACCCCACCAAAAAAAAAAAAAAAAACTGAATATAATTGCGTTCTGGAAAAATCTCACAAAGGAAGAATGCAACAGTTTGGTGACGTCAGTGGGTCGCAGACTTGATGAGTTATTGCTAGCAAGTGTTATACAACCAAATATTAAATATTATTTACTTTAAGATTATCTGTTCCTTTACCCTTAATCATCATTGGGTACAAACAGTGGCTGTTTAACACATCTAAATGCAAATACCAAGGAATAAAAGCTGAAATTTTGAACTCTTGTATCATATTCATTTTTTGATCTTAAACCCAAATGTCTTCAGTGAACAGCAATAATAAGAGAATTGGTTTTAAATATAAATAATAATAGATAGAAAAATCGGCGATGATGATCCACTAATCAAAGATAAACAAAATAAACATTACAAGAATACTTTCCTCTAATTCCCAAAATTACGACTACTTTCGTAAAAACAACAGAGAAATAAAAGTTACGCTTAGATATATAAATTGGGATTATTCATGCCGCTATATAATTAATCTAACAAATGCGATACATTAACTTTTTTTAATATATATAATTCTTAGCGAAAAATTTCACAATTATTTTAAAATAAAAAAGAAAGAAAAAAAGAAGAAAAATCGTATACCATGACCAAAATAAACAAATATGTACAAAAAATTATAAAATATATATATTATTTATATTTATTTATTATAAGTGAATAACTAAATATTATAACATAATAAACAAGAAAAATATAAGAATTATGAATGATTAAAATAAAAACAATCGACACTTTCTTTGTTTGAGCAATGAAAAAACACGTTCATTTACTCCGACATCAGCGTTCTGTATCCGCTCCAGCAGGCGGGGCTAAATTACCATCAAAAGGCGCTGCACTCTTCTGTTCACTGGTAACACCGGGGAGGTATAACTACGTGATAATAAAACCTGAGGGCTGTTGTTCATTGTGTTCATGGTAAATATTTGCACCCAGTCCTTGTCATTAGCACTTCCAATAAGTGTTGCTGGTTCTACACATGCTTTCACCAATCTAAACAAATCTTCTGTGTGGATAGTCTGCAGTTCAGTTCTGTGTTTCTTCTTTGCTATTCCAAATGAGCAACAAGTCCACTGGCGAGAGATTTAAGGCGACGGAGACAGGTACAGGGTTAGTAGTATTGGAAGTCTCTGGCTAGCGATCCCACAGTGGCAACCAGCGCTTTTGTACAAAACCCTGCGCAATTATGCTGGTCATGTCCTCCGATGGTGACAAAGTAGGTCTATTTAGACATAGTATTGCTTTCCTTAATCCTGGGAGAGGGCTAGAAAAGATGCCCTAAATATCGTTTGCTCTTAATCAACTTGCCCGCCGGCTGCAGTTGTCTAGTTATCAAATAACACAGTCGCAATAATCGATTTAGTAGAAATAAAATTCGTAAGCGTGTTAATCTCGGGCCTTGGAATGTAAGAACCATCTAAGACAACAATTCTTCTCCAGAGCATAAAACAGCCGTCATCGCTGATGCATTAAGCAAGTACAATATTGACATTGCTGCTTATAGTGAGACCCGTTTTGTAGGCACCTCTTAACTTGAGGAATTCAGTGTAGGATATAACTTTTTCTGGATTGGCAAAAGCGAAATTGATCCCCGCCTATCAAGTGGAGGTTTTGCCATGAAATCAGACGTTGCTATATCCCTGCCATCTCTTCCAAAAGGAATAAATGATCGTATTATGACTCCAGTCTTAGAACTCAACAACAATTCTTCTGTCACTCTTGTGAGCTATTATGCCCCAACCATGAACAAAAATGGAAATTGATAATTTTTATGATCAACTACGTGGAGTCATTTTCAAAGTTTCACATAAAGACAAACTTGTTATTGTTGAAGACTTTAATGGACGGGTTGGTGCTGACCATAAGACATGATCTGGTGTCCTTGGCATTCACGGGATCGGGAGTATGAATTCTAATGGGCTACGACTACTTTCTCTCTGCCAATAATTCGATCTCACCATCACCAACACACGTTATCAGCAGTCCAGTCATCACAAGATCCCAGATCCAAAGGTTAGCATATGATTGATTACATGTATCACCAGGAAATGTATCGCGAAAGACTTCAATATCACCCGCTCTTTCCACAATACTTGCTATATTTCAGACCATTATCTACTACGCAGCAAAGCACACTCTGGATTCGAGGATGGATTCAGTTTTGATCCCCAGAAGACATTGAATCTTACTGAAAATCTCTCAGAGATGCCATTTATTCCAGTTTCCTTGAAGTTCTAATTCCCATAAGGAAGCATCAGGACTAGTTCGATGTAAATGATGCTCACTTTCAACGTCTCATCAAGAAGATGCACGATTCGCACAGAATATTGTTCATCAGAAAAGCGCATATATAAGCAGTGTAAGTGGAAGTGCAAAATGCTCTCAGAAAAATGAAAGAATCCTGGTGGTCTGCTAAGAGTGTAGAAATCCAGGTGGCAGCTTACAGAAAAGATCCCAAAGTATTCTGTGAAAGCCTTAAAAAGGTGTACAGCCCACAAGGAAATGGAATTTTACCTGTTATGTCATCTGATGCCAACACACTCCACACAGACAAGAAGGAAATTATATCACGATTTAAAGAACTTCTTTGAAAGTGTCCTTAATCCCATCTCCGCCATCGATGACAAAGTCATATCTGGAATTCCGCATATCCAGACATGATTTTGATGTGTATATTTGAATTATTTGGGTGATATGTAACTGATCTGACATTTCTGTTTTTCATGAAATTTACTTTGGATAATTGCATATGCTTATTTGACCCTAATGGCTTTTATTAGTTCAAAACATGATGGGAATAGGAGGAAAAAAACAACTTTGGAGTTATCGCAAAAAGTGAAAAATTTTAAACAGACTAGACGCTGGTGAAAGTTCATTGTAACTAATGGCTGAGTTCATCATACGAAAGTCAACATTTTATGATATAAAATATTCCAAAGAAAATATTCTCCAGCGTTCACACTGTCACAATGAACAAGGATATAAAAAACATGAATGTGATGAAAATGGACTGAAATTGAAAAAGATATTGAAAAGATTATCAGTTTTATGGAAAGAAAACCAGCATTCAGATATGACGATTGCAATAACGCACCCAGAGTTAAAAATGCCTTTCATTTAAAAAAAAATTCAAGAAAACGAATTGCGAAAAAAGTTGAGAATGGCGTTAGAAGAGAAAGAATCATCATGCAACAGCGATTAAAAAATCCTTGTTACATTATTTGTTTTCCGGACGTGGCATACTTTATTTAATGAATTTTCATTAACATGACATAATTTATTTCTTTTTCCTTAAAATCAATTCCGTTATATTTCATTCACCATTAGCTTATTTTGTTTACTATAAAATATTAAAAATAAATGTTTAAGCTGATTTCTGTTCTTTTATTTTAATCGAAATATAACCTCTCATATCCGGACTTTGTAACCAATTCCTCATATCCGGAAGGCCTTCTTAGTCTGGATGTCAGGTATTCTACTACACACACACACACACACACACACACACACACACACACACACACACACACACACACATATATATATATATATATATATATATATATATATATTTGGATAGATGTGAGTTTGTGACCCTGGGTTTCACGGGTTGAGCACATATATATATATATATATATAAAACTTTAAAAATTAGGTCGTTCGTTGAACATTGGTTTCAACCTCCCAGCCTCATTAGGCGATTTCTAGCAACTGACCACCCAATGTTTTATTTAAAAGAAACCACAAAGAAGATTACATTATTATTTTTCAAAAATAAGCAAACGTTCGACGGTCAAACGCATAACGTTCAGTGTAATAGAAAGGAGGTGAGGTAGGGAGAAGGAAGAAGAAGACGTGTGAAGAGAAGAAGAGAAAAGAAGAAGAAAGCAAGTGTATTGTAAATGTTTACAAAAAAGAAGTAGAAAAGAAAAGCAAGTGTAACGTAAATGTAAGGAAGTGTGGAAAATTTTAAAAAAAGGTAAAATCATACAGCAGTCATCCCCACATTTTCAACTTATGTTAACATGAGAAATTAACGATTATGACTTTTCTAGATCCCCAAAACCATTTAAACCAGAAATCCGAAATCTTATGTCCTTGCCTATATATATATGTATAATTGGTACGCTCTTGTGAGATCCGGAGTGCCTGATTTTGAAGAGAAAAGAATCAGGGACAAAGAACAGAGACGCCAGAAAAGGAAAGATCAAGAGGGTTTATTGGAAAGGGATTATATTATTATTTCAAAATGTTTTCATCGCAACACAGAAATTACTATGTCCAACTTGAACACTTAAATATAATACTACTTTGGTTAAAAAAGTAAATCATTTTTCTGAAGTTATTCCATGTATCTATACGCATGTTTTCCACCCATAAAACTTTCTATTTAATAAGAGAGAATAAATCTGTTTTAATTTAGATTATGGCAGGGAATATGGTTACTTTGGCAGTAGATAAGGAATATTTTGGCTAAATTCATTTTCAGACATTGTTCTATTGATCCTACTTGATATTTTCAAATCCAATGTTTCTTGAGTCGATATTTGACTGACAATAGACCAATCTTCAATGTCTTCACAGACTGATACCGTTTGACAATAAATAAATGAAAGGAATGTAGTCTGTACGGCTTCATCCAAAATGTAGAAGTCAACGAACACGTTTCTCTAAAGACAACAAAAGTGTAACAAGAAAAATAATCCGAGGTATAAAAAAGAACGTATAAGACGACTGTTAAACTAATAAGTGAGCCTAAGTTGATTATTAAACTAACGCATCTCTGCTCAAACAGCTTGGCTCATCTGTTTGATTTTTTTGTTATTATTTGAGAACAAACCGCGTGCCTTTTACTTTTGTGATAAAGGACAGTAAGACCAAAAGCTATGATCACTGAACTGTCATTTGAGATCATTGACTTTGGTCACGTTCTACGTTCCTTTAAATTACACAGGAGAAAAGTGAGCTATTCATTAAATTGATGGCCGCTCCTTTGCCTATTTTGATCGATTCCCACTTTGTCCCTTGACCTTAATTATTAAGAAACACTTTCATCTCTTTTTTCTTTTGGTGGTAGTAGTGGGGGGGTGTTTTTACGTTTGGTGTTGGGTGATATCTTTTAATCTACGCAGTGATAATTTTTTATTCTATAATTTTCAGAGAGAGAGAGAGAGAGAGAGAGATTTGTGAAGAACTGCTGTCCTCACATAATAAAAGCGAAAATGGGTAAAAGAAAAAAATTTTTCTGATCTTAGATTCTGTCATACTCTTATGGTAAATTGTAAGGAAACAAAATTATTAAATTTCCATCTAGTGTGTTTTCCTCTTTGATGAGAAGGAATTCTACAATGGAAAAATAGACTACAATGGAAATTAAACTAAATATATTTAACTCTATCGATCATGATACACTTATTGCAGTTTCAGGAACATCGTTTATTCCTATCCTATACAAAAAATATATATTTCAACAGAAACCCACACAATTTTTACTTCTTCTTCTTCTTCTTCTTCTTCTTCTTCTTCTTCTACTACTACTACTACTATTGCTGCTGCTACTACTACTACTACATGAAAAGAATCAATAAAATAGCGTGACCTGAGAGGGATAAATGACAAAAGCGGCATGATGACACAGGTTAGAGATTAGTGGCTTTTATGAGCAATGCGCGATATAAGAGGCCCTTCAAGTTGAATTGCCTGAAAAATCTTAAGAAACTTAAAGTCGCATGTAAATAGAATGTTTATACATCTTTGTCGCCTTATTTATTACAACGTTTTGGCCGTTGTACGCTCCGGCCTTCTTCAGGTGGTTGGAATGTCGAACTTAACCTTTTATTTCGCTCACTGATAGAGTGGTTTAGTTCCACGTGCCATGTTTAATGGATGTCAGTTATCAGTTATCTCCTGTTAATTCCCCTCTTCAAGTTCTCCACTGTCTTAAACGGGTATTGAACTCACACTCTACGGGTCCTGTCACTAACTAACGCCTTTATCCACTGTGCCATGTGTCCTTGAGGAATATAGACAGATAAAGAATGTTTATAGATATCAACAGTGAGATCTATATACGCAAAACTTACAGCATAGTAAAAAATATTGTATTGAGGAGCGAAAAAGATAGTCGCTATGCAGTGTTGATTCTTATTTTTGCACACATACACAGAGACACACACTCACATATATAAACTTTTTATATATCAAGAACAATTTTAGGAGAGATGGGTATGAAAACTTTTTCCACATTCATATACAGTCCCCGCTCAATTTATTAGAACGGCACGTCCAATTCCTTTGTTTTTCTTGTTAACTGAAGACATTTGGGTTTAAGATCAAAAGATGAATATGAACTAAGAGTTCAAAATTTCAGCTTTTATTCCTTGGTATTTACATTTAGATGTGTTAAACAGCTTAGGACATGCCACATTTTGTATCAGATCACCCAATTATTAGGTGAGCAAGGATAAAGGAACTGATAGTGTTAAAGCAAATAATATTTAATATTTGGTTGTATAGCACTTGCTAGGAATAATTCATCAAGTCTGCGACCCACTGACGTCACTAAACTTTTGCATTCTTCATTTGTGATGCTTTTTCAGACATTTAACGCAGCCTGTTTCATTTCTTGCTTGTTTCGGAGAGGTGCGGGGGGGGTCTTCCATCAGTCACCCTCTTCAGAAGATAAAATGCATGTTTTATTGGGTTCTGTTCTGATGATTGATTTGCCTAGTCTAAACTTGTCCGCTATTTTTCCCTAAAGAAATCTTTAGGTGTGTTGTCAGTATATTTTAAGTTATTGTCCTGCTCCATGATAAACTTCCACTTGATTAGTTTGGATGCTTTTTTTCTGTAAATTAACAGACAAAATATTTCTGTAGAATTCTGAATTAATTCTGCTGTTACCTTTCAGCCACCTGAACTCACACTCTACGGGTCAGGAATTTAAAAGCCTTGATAAACCAATGACATCATTGCTCTTGTGTATAAACAAAATAAATAAATTTGCCTTGATAAAGTCCCACAGAGGGCGAAAAATGCGGAAAAAAGAAAAATTTTTCCTCTTGTTTTTTTATCATTCATATATAATATTTGACAATCACTTAAGGTTTGAAATCATGAGTTTCTATAATGTTAATTTCTGTAAACACTTTTCTTTTTTCTTTCTCTCTCTCTCTTGATATATATATAACTCTTCGCAGATGCGAATTGAGTCATTGTCGGTCACTGGGCGTGTTTCTAAAAAAATAAATACGCTAAAAATCCAATTTCATCCCTACCGTGCGCCGACGGCTTAATGGTTAGAATCTCCGACTAACACCAATTCAGCCGGGTTTCAATCCTAGCTAGAGGCAACCGAATGTCTAGCCACACTGCGAAACAGTCTGTCTGTGGATGACGTTATATATAAAGAGAAAAACGCTTTATTGTACATTAAACACCATCACTTCATAAGACATCAGAAGTGTTGAAACAAAGTATATATATAGTCTAACAGGCAGTTGTTTCTCCCAAGTTGTTCCTTGGCGAAGCTATAGTGAATTTAAGACAATATTTTAGTTGATAAGACTATTACGCAATGATAGGTTACAATGATGTCGAGTTACTGTCGATGGTCCTGACGCCTTCGCCACAGGGGGGTTGGTGGACGACAGTGTACGCTCCACTCGCTTCAGACATGAGCAAGTTGGAGGAGGAGTTATCTTCTGGGTGGCAATCATCGGTGATACCATTGTTGCAAATAAATAGAGAAAGTACGTCAATTTTTTTAAACTCAAAGTTCGTACCCTGGTGCAATAATAAATCACAAAGTTTCAAGTTCAACATGAGTTTCATGCAAGACAATGTCCCATCGCATGCAGCTCAGTTAAAAAAAAAGGCATTTCTCGAGCGAAATCTATTTCAACGGCAAGAGATTTATGGAATGGCCGCTTCAATTTCCAGATCCCCAACTACACTGAGAACTTTTGGGGAGTTGTCAAGCAGAATCTCTACAAAGGAGGAAAACAATACAGAAACAATGAAGAACTGAAACAACAAATAATGAATGGGATTTCCAACATAATTTTATCTGCAATTCAATGTTTGACTACTTCAATGGACAAAAGAGTGATAAATGTATTGACTGCCAAAGGAGTTCACATCGGAAGGTGAATAGAAAGATTGTTGGGCAGATTAGATTTATGTAATATTAAAGAATACTAAACAATGTTACTTTTATTATTTATCCTTATAATTGATATCTAAAAACTATTTCTAAGCGCAAAATAAGCAAGATGCATAATATCATTATCCAGCAAGTTTTTCCATTTCCTCAATTTAAATCAATAATATAATTCCTAGCATTTTAGAAACTTGATCCAGATATCTATTTCCTCACATGGTGATGTTTAAATTATAGCACTTTATTGATATTACTTTTCTTTTTATCGCCAAAAAAACATAGTCGCATAATAGCGTTATCCAAGCTATATATATATATATATATATATATATACACACACACACACACACACACACATATATATATATATATATATATATATATATATATATATATATATATATATATATAGAGAGAGAGAGAGATATAGATATAGATAAGAATTTTATAAATTTGATTTCTATTTAAATTGTTGAAACAATGTGTTTTGTGTATTATTCAATGATACTCTCAACCTTATATATTCATCATGACCGGTTTTATCATAACGTATTATTATTCCGTTTTCACTCCTTTCTTAAATATATTTTACATCCAATAAAACTCAGAAACAAAGGTTGTCAAATCCGGTAATTAATTTCTCATATTAAGAAACTCTTTGTTATACATGAATATTAAGATATTAAGGAATATATCTGAACCTGTTTTCAAGACATAAACGGATCTAAATATGAAAGTTTATCCTATCCTTTATTCAGAACTGGTTTCAAATTCCATTCCAAGTTAATCTCGGTATAATTCTAGAAAGAAGACAAATGGTAGCCATGAACCTTAAAAAAGCCAATTTGGAATTTTTACAAGAAGTTTTATACTTTTAGATTATATGATAAAGTGTTATTTTGGCTAATGATTATGAATTAAAAATAGTAAAATAAATAGGTCGATAAGAAATCCATTGCTTTTAAGAAATCTTGAAATGAAAAAAACATACAATGAAATAAGTATAATAAAGGTATGCAATAAAAAAACAATGCCATTTAACTTTTCCAGCAATAAGAATAATGGTAAAATTAATTTGAATCTGTTCTTGTTTACCGTGTTCTCTTTGTAATGAAGCTCGTACGGCAAATGAGCGGTTTTGAAAATTTACTCAATGTTAAACTCTATCAATACTTTTAATTCCATAACGATTCATTTTCGCTTTTAGGGATTAGAATTAATTACCAAAGTACTGAGAACATTCAGCTGAAATGAAGTCATCATTTGATACAAATTTATTTCTAGAAACAATATCAATGAATGATGAAAATTACGGCATTCTCTTTGAGCCATCAAGATTTTGTGTCTTTCTCCAGTGATAACAGTGCAATTACCTTTTTCAGTCTCTGTTCACAGCTTTTAGTTTATACCCATCTCATTTTGTTTGTAGGTATTTATCTATATGAGTTCTATATTATCTGTTTATATTCATTAGTACATATATAACTAGCGATCTCAATATATCACCCTGTTGATATCTGGCTTTATATCTATCTATATGAGATTTTTACTGATAGCTGATAAAATTACTAACCGCATTCAATTGTCTCATATCAATTGTTAATATCCATTGCGGATTTCAAATATTTTCAAAAGTAGTCGGCTTTTCCCATTCAGTAGATCGCTACAAAAAACATTGTTTATATTATAGAAGTGTTAGTTGTTCCTTTTGATGTGCTTATAAAATCAGTAATTATCCAGTATCTATTCATCTATCTCTTTAGTTGACCTACTTGAAGAATTTTCTGAATGTTTTAAATGGAGAAAAATAGAATATATGAATATTATCACATTATGATAGACTATGATGCAAGTAGATGTTTTCACAATGAAACTACTATTAAACAAGTGTGCTTGGCAAGATGTTCATCACATATGTGATTGACCTTCTCGTAGTATATTTATCATATATTTATATAATAGATATACCAGGTGACTTTCAGCTTTTTGCTAGAAATATTTGGAATATCTTTTAATATTATTAGATTTTATTAGGCAACTAAAAAAAATGCCTATCATATTTGTATGCAGTAAATAATGATTGATAATTATTTTTCAATTTCTGATATTGAAAACATTGCCCAGAATAAAGAAAATATGGCTTCAAAAAGGACAAGAAACGAAAAGAAATTTGAGAAAATTTAAAAATGTTTATACAATTAAACAACAAGAAACAATTTAAAGAATGTGATGTTGTGAAAAAGAAAAAAAAGATTCAGAATCTCATCGAGAACATTGGCTAATTAAACAAATATAAATTAAAGTCGTTAAGTAAATATGACAGAGAAAACTTTGTCAAAGAAATTATGATGGATTTTCTAGAGTTTGAATTCTTCCCGAAAATATTCAACTAACACAACTTAAAGGACAACAGAGACAGCTAAAGTAAGTTTTTTCGGCCACTATTGTAGGAACTATCATTATATATGTTCCTTGAAAGTTAATGATGGCGTCAAGATTAATGCTGATAACTATTGTATATTCTTCTTCAAAAGTGTTTGATCGGTATAACGTCACGACTAAGAAGCGTCAAGTTAAAGATTATTTTTTTATGCAAAACAATTTTCTTTCACATTGTACAAAGCTGACTATTTCACACCTTTTGACAAAACTAGATTGAAAGAACGGAATTCAGGCTCTCAATCAAAAATCTTTTAGACGTTTGTTAGAACCAATACTTATGACAATATTCACAGAAAGAAATATCTGGCAAGCAAGTTGGAAGCTGTTGTCAATAATGGTACTTTGGAAACAGAGGAAATAATTATCGCAATTAAATGGGGTTGATGAAAATGATAGAATGTCAAGGAAGCGACATTAACATTTCAAATAGTAAATATTATGTCTCTAATCCTACTTTCGTATTGATTATACAAATCCATGAATCAACTTCATATGTGAGTGTGTTTGCCTCTCCACTGATGTCAGTACTTATTATTCGAGACTAGAAAAAGTATTTGAAAAACTGATTCAGAAAGGAGAAAAACCGTTTCTCTTGTGCCAAAATTACCTATATTTAGTTAATTATTTTAATCCATATGGATAGATTCATTTGGTAAATAATTATGCATACCAGAAGCGACTGCAAGGAAGGAAAAGCGACACCAGAAACAGAGAATGAAAGATTTCTTTCATAATATTTAAGTGGAATGTCGTTTTCTGTTGAAAGCAGATCACTGGGTGTCAAACAGTGATAGCATTTACATCCTGCAAAAAATATGTTTCGTATTTAAAATATCCTCATGATGAAAACAGGAAAAACTTTATAAAATAAAAACAAACAAACAAACAAACAAAAAAAACAATAACGAAATAACGGAAATATTTTAACCATAATAAAGTTTCGAGAAAGACTTCGACATTTTTCCTCAATTTAAACTGCGTCTCTTTGTTATTTCTTTTCTTAATTCTTAAATCTTTCTCTTGTTTCGTTGATACATTATCATTTTGAAGATTTTTTTCTTTTCTGTATGTCACTTTTCTTGATATATTTCTTTACCTAAGAAAGTATTATTCTCAACATCAGGGATTTAATAACAATTTTGGTCAATTTCAAAGTTTAAAAAACGATCATATGATTGACTTTGTTATTTTGACCTTTTTGACGTTTCATTAAGACGTGCACTTGTCACATCACATCGAATACAATATATTAACCAGAAATCAATTCTGAACCTTTTTCTTAACTCCTTTCTTTAACCTTTACCTTTTTTTGTAATTTTCTCAATCTTTTTTCTATTTCTTTTTATTAAGTCTTTCTTGTTTTATTACAAAGAATTTCTTTTTTTTTCCTTACGATCTTTAGTTTTTAAATTTCGTTTTTTTTCCCAATATTTTTCTCTTAACTTTCATTCCCCCTTGCATCCTTCTTAAAATTCTTCAGGACTTACATATTTTTCTTTAACAAATTGTTTTTTTTTTCATTCTTATATTTATTCTTCACTTTTTCTTTCCCAAAATTCTATTTTCCGCCTTATTTTTTTCTGTCTTTTTTTTCCTTCAGGATCTCCTCCGTTCAACTGTCCGTATTTTTATATACTTTTTCGTTTCTTTCAATGAATAATAATAATAATAATAATAATAATAATAATGAACTTTTTCGCTTTACGTTTCATTTATTTGTTTAGTCTTTGATTACTTCTTCTCTCATGTGTGAACTTTTAATTCTTATCTTTGGTGTTCCTCATCGTGAAGCTTCCGTCAGAAAAGGAGTTCAATTGCTGGAATTGTTGAGTAGGTTTTAATGCTGTAAATACTGCCAAAATGAACTCGACAGTTTATGAAAAAATGTGTAAAATATGTTTTATAAATTTGTAAAAAAAACAAAAACAAAAAAAGAAACGGCTGAAGTCTTATAGTGTTAAAACCTACTTAAATAAAGTTGGGAAAGTGGTGTGGTTTAAAAAACATATTTTGTGATTTTTAAACCAATGGCGAAAGTAAATTACGAACCTAAGCTATCAAATTACTGATTCCACTGGGAGCCGTTTTTGGCTGTTGAAGATGTTTAACTGTTCAGATCGATTGAGTGGACTTAACTTTGAAATCCGAAGGAGGTTGGCTAGCTGCTGGGAAGAAGAAGGCAGAAGTGCATTAGCTCTCAAAGTTGAAACTTGCTAACAGCCGCTCGGAGAGTAAGAGGCTGAAGGGTTTCGGCATTCACAATGACGACGCTGACAACTACTGCTATGTTTAAGAAAAGCAAGCGGAATAAAGACAAACTAAAAGCCGATCAAACCATCGCCTTTAACGTAAAGGAAGTAAGAGAAGAAAAAGAAGAGAAAGAAAGCAGAAAGAAAACTGACAGAAGATTCATTAAATTACATGTATTAACTTTCAACTTTTATTTAAAAAAAAAACCATTTATTTCAATATTGAATTTCAGGTTTAATAACTGGTCTTTTGTTTAAGTTAGCGACGCTTGTGAATTCGCCTTCCTTCTAAATTTTATTGAAAATGTAAAACTCTTAACAAATTGTGCTTTTTAGAATTTGTTATCTTGCTTAATTGTAAGGCGCACAATGAAACTTTTGAAGCTTATTTGTCAGCATTGTTTTTTTTATGTAATGCAATAAGTGTTTCTTTCAAATTTCACATCGCTGTATGAATTTGTTTTATTTTGCGCATTTCACAATACTCGGGATATGAGTCGTGACGTTCTCTCTTCTTTTGTCCCTAAGAAAAAAAAAATGAATATTCTGTCGCAATTTAAATAACTGCATTTTTCAGTTTTTCCTTCTGATGTTTTTTTTTTTTTTAATATTTTTTCATTTTTCTTTAATCCCATCCGTCTCATTCTGTTCATATCTATCTATCTCAGCCTGTTCATATCTACTTATCTATTTCAATCTGTTAATATCTATCTATCTATCTGTCTGTCTGTCTATCTATCTATTATTTCTATTATATTTCTTATATATTTATATTCGTAACTATTCTCTAAAACATATGATTCTTTTAATTAACATTTTTATGAAACTTAATTTATTGTCTTCCGTTCTCTGTGCTTCTTTTAATATTTTCTTCATTTATTTTCATAATGTCTTAGCCAGTTATCTTTCGTTTCTGTCTTCCATTTATTTGGTATATGTAAAGGCTTCCAGCGAAAATGCATTTCAAATGCGTATTCATTCTCCAGTATAAAACAAAGAAACAAAAACACTGAAAACTAAACCATACTTCATTCATACTTTCTCTTTTGTTTACATTTCAATCTTTTTTTTTCTGAATCTTTTTCAACGTTTTTGCCTTTCATAAATATTTATTTATTTCCTTTGCTCACGTCTGCTTTTCTCGTCTGTTTACCAATGATTTCTGGAATCTGTATTAATTCGCTTTTTCTCTCTCTTCCTAAAAGACAAAACTTTACTGAGTTCTTACTGTCGCATACCAAATTTTTCATTTGCCTTTAACAACATCCTCAATATGCTTCACCTGCATTACTCAAGTTTGGCCCAAATAAATAATAATAAAAATTTTTTTTTAAATAACAGTATGCAAAAATTGGGTATCAGATTTTGGAAAATGACTATGAAGAAAACGGGAAAAATTGTGTTAGTTACATACTGTATATAATTATATTCGTGTATAAGTTGAGATTTTACAAATTACTAGTTAATAACAACCGCAAAGAATCAGCAATACGTCTTCGGCCTGGCGTCTCGGCTACAGTCACTTTTTCACCATCGTAAGGTTGCCACCCTTTGCCTTTTCTATAAATATTTTCATGGTAACTGTTCGGATGAGTTCTTTGCTACGGTGCCTAGACTTTGAATTTAAGCGCGGTACTAGACTGGCAACTAGGTCTCACCAATTTAGATTTGCGCTAGCTAGATGTAACCGTAAATTCTATGCTAACATTTTCTTTCCTCGCACTTCTCGCTTGTGAAACTCCCTTCCGGTTGCATGTTTTCCAGCCAACATTAATCTGCAAACAATCAAATGTAGTGTCAAACATTATCTACTGTTCTCCTGATTAATCTTCCTCTGTTATCGCTCCCTATCAATTCTTCCTGTTTCTAACTCTTCTATACCCAGTGACCTCTTGTTGTGTCTCAGTGGCTTTACAACCTTGCTTATATATATATATATATATATATATATATATATATATATATATATATATATATATATGTGTGTGTGTGTATGTATGTATGTGTGTGTGTGTGCATGTGTGTGTGTGTGTGATACCTATTCAAATGTAGAGGACAGTTATTAGTTACAGACATTAAAAATAATTACCAAGTTATTGGTAGCAAGATCTATGCATAATGCCCTCTCTTGGATAAAAAGTGCAGGTTTGTTTTCAACAAATCAAAATTACTTGTGCACGATTCAATCGATATGTTCGATCAGCCAGTTGATCATTTTACAGAATTCACAGATGGAAGAAAAATAATTAAAATTATTTCGCTAATTTCCTACTCAATATTATAATCGTCATCAAAATGGCTTTATTGTTTACGATGTGCCAATCTAAAAAGAAATGGATTCGGTGGACACAGAATTTTGAATTCCTACATTAATAATCACATTTAATATTAATCAGAACTGCGAGAAAAATTCGGTGCCACTAGTGAAGAAAATGTTCATATCGAGTAAACTTTCGAAGGATAGAAAATGAGTTTTTATTAATATCGAAAATGTGTTAAATTTGAATATTACTAGGACGTCATTTTTCCCTTTTCCATTAAATGATTATAGGCGAAATAGCTTTGTTTCCTTCTACAGAACGATATAATATAATATGATTAACATATAATAAAGAAAAATTCATATTTACTCACGTTTATTTGAAAATATTTTAGTCGTTTCTAATCTTTTAGCAAAACTCTCTCATTCGTTTTAGTCATAATAATAAATATTGGTTAATTATAACTGATTGATGAAAGATAATTTTGATCATTTTATGCGTGATTGATACTCCGAGATACAGCGCGCTGCTAGCTTAGTGGTTAGTGGAAAGGTGGGTTCAAATAATCGCCTCGTCTATTGCTTCCGCTTTTGCACAAATTAACTTGAGATAGGCATGAATTCATCTATTCTCCCGTAACCAGCAATAGGTTAAATTAATAACAGGGAATAATGGTTCTCTAGCCTTGCGTAGAATCCAGTCTATCAGAAGAACTATACTAAATTCAAAAGCGTGAAGAAGGCAATGGAAAACCACTCTACTATTTTCCCCCAAAAAGTCATGTCAGATAATAAATAATAAAAAGGAAACCGTAGAGACACGTTATTATTTAAAAATTCCTTGTCCAAAATTTATTGTAAGGGTTTCTATTAAATCGAGGCATTATTGATAATTTATATTTCCCACTATATATACTTTCAGCTAAATGATAAAAACTATTTTATATTTTCAACATTGTAGCATTAATAACTATTGGCAAACAGTCGTGTAAATCTAGCCTTGATTGGCAGCCGGTCTAGAAAACATAAAAGTAGAAAAGTCACAGAGCCAAGCCAGAGCTTCTTCCAAATGGTCAGCTCAAGAATTACTTCTTTATGTTAATACATTATAACCCAATATAAACTGTTGCATCTTGCTTAGAGAGGAGAGTGGCGCTCTTTTAGTCTTTAGAAAGTCTTTAAAGAATAGTTAAATAGCAAGATACCCCAGCAATCTAAGATGCTCTTGTTTCTAAAGGAAACCCTTTTACCAATTTTTTTTTATGTTTCCTGTGTTGTAACTTTTGTTAACATTTGATTTAAAATGTATTTTTTAAGGAAGACTTTTCATTTAACGCTATGATTTGAAGGAATTCGATTATATCTTCGTTAAATCGCTCCGAGTCTGTCCCATATGTCAAATCACATCTGACGCCATAATCTTGTCGAGTTACTTTCTTCTAAGTGTCCGGCGACACAGCGCCAAGATTAGCACAATTATGGTTAAGGTAATGAGAGAATAACAGCCAATCGCAGGTGGTCGACGGATTATCTGCTTAAGGCTTTTGATTTGTGCCTGATTTAACAAGATGTTCGTTCGCATTAAATCGTCTTTAAGAGGATTTCACAAGATAAAATTAAAGAAAGAAAAAAAATCATAGTTTTTAAAAATATTTGGACTTCAATTGATTCTGAGTCACTTTCTGAATTTTTGATAAAAAGCAAAATTGAAATCATTAAACGCTTTCCCTTTGCTTTTATTTTAAAGATAACTTGATTTATGCAGAAATGTTTATTGATATGAAAATAGATTAGCAAAAACTAACATGAGCAGTGGCTACCTTTTTCGTAAAATACTGAAAAAGAATATGGATTATCAAGCTTAGACTATTCATTTCCTTAATCATTTCACTCGGAGTAAGGCAATAAAGCGACTAGGATGCAAAGGGGTTAGTGGGAATGGAAGACCCAGAAAAGACAATGACAGATCAGGATAAGATGACGATTGACATTGGATTTAAATCTCTGGCGATCATAGTTGACAGGAAAGCAGGAAGCCGGAAGAGAGTTCCACAAGCGAGAAGTGCGAGAAAAAAACTGTTGGCATAGATCTTATGCTTACAACTAACAATTTCAACAACGAAATTATTCAACAAAATTATTAATCAAAATAACTAATAAATGTGGTACAAGGCTGCAATATTGGAGCGCTGGTGAGTATTTTACTCCTTACAAAAATATCAATGGTCTGCAGGATAATATGTCTAACCATCACTCTACTACGATGTTGGCAATCACGGCTCTCCCTAACTTTGTGTCCGTTGTAGCTCTAAATAATGTTTGTTCCCTTATTACTCTTCCCAGTTTATGATCTGCCTCCATTTACACAAGACACTGTCGCTGGATAGGTTTCTCTTTGTCGGCATCGGCCCTTCCAGATGTCAATAGGTCCTGTGAGTGTCAAATTTTCTCTTTATTCATTATATGTGTCAGAAATGACAATTGTCTTTTTCTTCACCTAAGCACAAATGTCCTTTTCGTTCCTGTTTTGTTTAAAACTTCCTCGTTAATCCCATGTTTCGCCCACGATATTCGCAGCGTCTACTTTCTTAACCCACTAACCGCCTTTACATCCGTGAGGAAATTTCCCAGTATTCAATTGACATGTATGAGGAGGACTGACAACAATCCATAGCAATCCATATTTTGTTTCTAACGAAGTTTTCCTGTTTCTTGATATTTTGTTTAGTTTGTGGAAGTCATTTTTCGTACTTCCAATCCTCTTTAGGCTTTTGTGTTACTTTTTCTCATATAAAGAAGTTTCGCTACTTGCTTGATTTTCAGACCTCCAAGTCTTAACGCTCTCTTTGGGCTCTCCCTCTTGCTAACGACCATATTCCAAAATGTCTTCAAAAATTCATAGTGAGTGTACATTTCTTGCTTTCTTTATTAACATTGTCCAGGAAGTCTTGCAGTTTTGTTTCTGTATCTGCCATCAAAAAAGTGTCATCTTAGAATCTTATGTTAAGATTGTGTTAGCCATTTATAAATGCGGTGACAAGATGCATCCTAACCTTAGACATTATATAATATCCATCTTTCCTTTTTGTAGTGAGATGGGGAGTAAATCTACATTCTGGATTTTTACAGTATCAGATGGGTTTTCAGACGAGATTCTTAAAATGTCGATTATCAGGGTAGAGGGGCATTCTTTGAAAGATAGGCGCAACATTTTTGACAATTATTTGTTTTACCTAAATTTGCTATTGTCCTTAGATTCTCCCGTGAAGAATTCGGTCATTCTTAGCATGTTTATGATTTCTGTAGTAAGTAGGTTTTCACAGTTTGCAGTTTACAACTCCACGTTCCACTGGTTCAGAATTTAGAGCTATCCTTCTCCTAGATTGGTTGTCACCCAAAGCTACAGAGCATTTATCAGTCGCAAAAGATTTATCAATATGATCATAAAAGGAAATGAAATGTTCATATTCTTAGTAGCTATTTTTAACATTCTTTCAAACTGGAGTAAGGTTAGAATCTTGGAAATTCAGTCAGGCTAGAACACATTAGCTATAGTTGTAGTTACTAAGCATTATTCTATGGTAGACGTTATTTCATAGATAATTTGAAGTAAAACCATCGTCACTTGTTTAAAGAATCTGATCATCTTACAAACAGTCTGCAAATATAAAACATCAAAATTAATAACAAAATTATCTGAAACACAACAAGAATAGAATCTTGCAAATGCGAAGAAAATGTCTAAACAAATACAAGAGACTTTTTTCGAGTCTGTGTGATGTTGCATCAAGAAACGTGAGTTCTGTTTTAATGAAATCAACTCTGATGTTCCTTTCAAGCGAATCAAAATTCGATCGAAGCTTCTAGGCTGCTTGATTATGGATTATTCTATCGAGGAATTATGTAAATCAATTGAATTTGCAGATCAAAAGGCAACAAACATGACCAAAAAATCCTGATTCTCAATTAAGTTTCTTCTTCCTTCAGTTTTATTTTCAATTTCTCCCTGCAAAAAAACTTACGGGTCTACTTAACTAATTGAGAAATTATCTTCTTTGGGTTTTTTTTTCTACATTCACTTGGCGTCTGATCTTTGCTTAATAACGTTGATGCCAGATGAAATCTTAGTGAATTGAAATGTGTTTACATTACAAAGCAAATTTTATGACGAACCTCATTTTTTATTTTATTTTGGAAGATCGTGTAGCATCTTCAGGTTTTAGAGTTACCTTCCTTTTGACTCATCAAAATTGCGCTTTGGAGCATGTGATCTAAGTTAGTGATTTTTTCAAAGATTATGTATCATTATTATTTTAGTTGTATGATTTGACTTTAATGTTGTGAATTAAACTAATATTAATTTATAAACACGAAAGTTAATGACTGGTATTGAAGGCAGATTGACAACCAAGTTTTGTTTCTTATTCACAGTTGTAAGAACAAATTTAAGAACAAATCAGTAAACGACAAATCATTATGACAATTGATATGACAAGAATTACAGCTACTATCTCGTAATTAATTCGCAAGTGATTAGAGTGTTTTTCGGGAGTGTCAAATGAAGAAGTCTACAGCAGAATATTTTCAATAGCGTACTCACATTCAGTTGTACCTATCAGTTGCGCATCTAAAAAGGAAAATCACAAATTTCAACATATGTACGAACCAGCAGACGGGCTACTGTGGTACAAATAGCAAACAACTATATTTCTGAGATGATGTATTATGTACATTATTTACATTATTCGGACTATTGTCCTCATCTTTGTCATATTACAACGTTTCGGCCGTTGTACCCTCCGACCTTCTTCAGGTGATTGAAATGTCGAACTGAACTCTTTATTTCGCTCACTGGGGTAGACTGTTCAAGTTCCACGTACCGTGTTTAATGGATGTCAGTTATCAGTTATCTCCTGTTAATTTCCCTCTGAAAGTTCTTCACTACCTTAACCGGGTATTGAACTCACACTCTTCGGATCCTGTCACTGGATCTAACCAACGCCTTTATCCACTGTGCCATGTGTCCTTGGAGGCACACAATGTGTATGAATTTCTGGGTATTATAAACCTAATGTCTTCAGCAACCATTTTTATCAGTGCTCATATTGCAATTTTTTTATACATCACTATACAGTAAATCATTTTTTAATAGATACGTCACTTTTTAGTTGCATGAAAGACAGAGTAACTATGTAAATAATTTCCAACGTCTACAAACTTCTTCAATGGACATAAAAGCATAGCATTTGGACGTTGTATGAAAGGGAGAGAGTTTTACTGGTGTGATGAGTTGTGTTTACACTTGAATAGTTTCAACAACTATAATGTACTTGTCTGTCGTTGGCCTTAATGAGTAACAGTATCAAGATGCAGTGGCGGGAAACAGCCTTCGGGCGGTATACTGTGATGGTTTCAGCAATATGCTCATGAGTAAATATGGGCCCGATCATTTATATAGAAGTTACTTGTCGCCTACAACCAGCCTCAATCAACAGCATTGAACACAAGCCATATCTCTTTCTTCTACGACAGCATCAGCATTATACAGTGTCACAATAAACCCGATCACTATTAGCGATTTGTATGGTTTCACTGTGTCTCCCAAACTCGGCTACCAACAACCGGAGATCACAATCGCGTTGAGTTATAAGAGTTTTCTCGGAAGAACCTGCACCACGTAATCTGCAGTTATCATCCTGGAATCAGAATGTCTTGTATTGCTAACACAAAGAAAACCAAGCATTTATTAAGCAGATGGACATAATGTGTGTTTCAACAGAATATACATATATATATATATATATATATATATATATATATATTCTGTTGAAGCAGATATATATATATATATATATATATATATATATGTGTGTGTGTGTGTGTGTGTGTGTGTGTGTGTGTGTGTCGAGGGACACATGGCACAGTGAATGAAGGCGTTAGTTAGATCCAGTGACAGGACCCAAAGAGTGTGAGTTCAATACCTGGTTAAGGCGGTGGAGAACTTTGAGAGTGGAATTAACAGGAAATAACTGACATCCATTAGACATGGCATGTGGAACTAGAACAATCTGCGCCAGTGAGCGAAATAAAGGGTTCAGTTCGACATTTCAACCAACTGAAGCAGGCCGGAGCGTACAACGGCCGAAACGTTGTGATAAACATGGCGAGAAAGATTCGGATAATAGTCCGAATAATGTAAATAGTATATATATATATATATATATATATATATATATATATATATTTAGCAGAATATATGTGTGTGTGTGTGTGTGTGCGTGCCATATAGTGAGACAATGTGTAACTACCGACAACGAGGTTCGAGCGGGGGAGGAATAGGTAGAGTCATACCTTTCCCAAGAGTATTTTCGCTTATTTGAATATAACGAACCCGTAGGAATTGAAACATGAGAATTTTTAGATAACATATTACAAAATATGTAAGGATTTATTTTATAACTTGGCTTTGTTAGTAACGAAGAAGTAAACATTGAAAACTTGTTAGACAAAATCTATTGGTTTTAGATAATAATCGAGGGGCATTCAATTTTCAAATCCCGACTATTTGTCCATCATTTTTACATTTGAAAACAATGACTGCTTTTTTATTGACTAACATAACATGAAGATATTCTGTTGACGACTGTTTCTTGAAAGGTACATATCCGGTCGCAAATAATATAAATATCTTCTCTTTAACCTTATTCAAATGACATGCCACGGATTTCATCTGTTTTTTATACTGTCAATCCACAAATATATTAGTAATCCATTTTCCTTTTCGTTTGTCCGATAATCTGCGGATGACAGACAGATCAAAATCCCCTTCTCTTAACTTCGCGGCAGTATAGTACCAATAGTAATAAACTCAAACAAAGATCATAGATTGAATTCTAACTTAACAGAGCTATGTTCTCCCAACACAGTTATATTTTTTGCTATTTTAAAACATTAATAATTTTTGGTTAATAGTCTTACATATTGCTAGTCTTATATAATTTCCTTTCAAATTTATACGTGAATAAAAGAAAATACTGAGTTTTTTTACTTTTCATTTTGTTTTTTTGCATCCAATCCTTTCACGTCCGACAATTATCAGGTAAGTTGTTAGTCTACAAAGTAAATGTCTAATACAACATAAAAAAGCCAGTAAACGTTACCTTTTCAATAAGAAAGCCTCTGCCTCATTTTACTAAAGAGCGAAATGTAACTTTGCTCAATGAAAGTAAACAAGCTTTTCGGTCTTACCTTTGATCATAATCCGTTTATCTCATTTATTATCAACAATGTTTTTAGTGAATTAATCATGCCGCAATATTTTTATTGTTTGTTTGTTCATTAACTTTTGGGTTTAGGGTTATTGTTTGTAAAAGCTACCATTTTTGTTTTGTATAAAAAAACACTAAAAATGCTCGCTATTCAGATAACAGGATTCGCCACATGAAAGAAGAAAACTGAAGAAAACAAAGGAAAAATAACGTGTAGGTCTTGTAGCAGACTCCAAAAGAAAAATGATAAAATGGTTGATTGATTTTCTCAGTATCGTATTTCATCCGAGTTTATAATGAAAACGAGGCTCATTAATTGATTGGCTTCAACAATTTCCTTTCTCTCATGTCGTACGTATTTTTGGCTTTTGTGTATCTTGTTATCGACGTCCCTCTTTCTTATAAAAACTAAAACAAAGTGACTTGCTTCTTCATTCATATTTTCTTTTATTACATGTTTTATTTCTGAACTGGAGACTTTCAATAAAGGCAGAATAATCGTTTCTCGTTTGAATATTACTTTTGTATTCATCATAGAAAAGCATATGTGGTTGTTTTCTGAAATGAAATTTTTATTTATATATGACGTCATTCCAGAATTTATCAAGTTA
>CAHIKZ030000525.1:622500-630000 GCA_903632075.3 Acanthosepion pharaonis | reverse complement strand
CCAAAGGGCCCCGGAAAACTTTTTGCGGTTAATTTTGGATCCTGCAACCTTTTCCTACCGTTCAAGGGCCTTCAGTACCACCTCAATGTCGCTGCGGGACGACACGAAAGTAGATACGTCATCGGCGTACGCGGAAACCCTGGCTCAAGCCCCACCAGGGCCAGCGATTCGACGTAGTTGCGACAGCCCGCCCTGTCATTTAGCCAACGAGGGAGAGGCACAAATGCCAAAGCGTAAAGTAGGGGTGACAGTGAACAGCCCTGACGAACCGACCGAGACAGTGCAAAAGCGCGCGACAGCTTCCCGTTCAGCGATACTAAATCACTAGGGGAGCGATACAGGAAGCTTATTCATCGGTAGAAGTCGAGTTCGAATCCAGCGGCCTTCATGACAACAGCCAGATAGCTATAGTTAACCTTATCAAATGCCTTGGAATGATCCAAATTGATGAGCGCAGCTTGCTGATCATCTTTTACACCCCCTAGGATCATGCGGAACAGATACAGGTTGCTATGAATTGTTTAGCCCTTCACAGCGCAAGTATGCTCAGGCCCCAACAGAGTTTCAGCAACTGACTGCAAAAGCTCTAATCATCTAAATCCCGCCCAACACACTTGCCCTTTTTCAACAGCGTGATCCTACCCCTGGAGGTCCGGTCGGGGACGAACCCCTGGCGGAACCAGTTGTTGAATATGACAGTCAAAATCGCGACAAAGATGTGCAACAACCTCAAGTACATTTCATAAGCATTCATTCCCGGGGAAATACCTCTGCTGACCTTCTTCAATGCTGTGTTGACCTCGTCCTCTATGATCTCTCCTTCACATGTCCTTCAGTCGGCGAAAGCCGAGGAAATTCAGCCAAATAGCTGCGAAACTGTTAATCACAGAGACCAGGCTACTTGGTAAACCGGCTCTCGAATTGCCGCTGAAACGCCTCGCACATGCCGTCTGTGGACCTCAGAGTACACTCCTACGAAGGTTTTGACCTCATGAATGTAGCGGCTGGAACCTAAGCGGAGCTCTTCCTTGCGCAATTCTGCACCTGTTTTCATAGATTCGAAAGACATCTTGTTTAACTTATGACTAATTACCCTACCCATGTAGCGCTTGCTAGCCAAACGTTCCAGGGTCACCCTAGCTAGGGCTATCTCTAGGCGATCCCCCCAACACCCTCCTTTCATCTTATTAGCCTTGTCTAGTGGGAGCCGTTTGCTAAACTCGGTGGTGAAGAACCTAATCCTATCCTTAAGCCTTTTCTACTACCTATTCCCGATAACAGCACCCCCATTATTCCCCTACGCTAGTTAGCTGTTCCTGGAAAACCTGCCTGTCCAGTAAAGATAGATTGAACTTCCAGTAGCCAACCATTCTAGGCCTAAAATCTAATGCCAGCTGGGTAGAGAAGAGTCTGTGGTCCGAATAATCTAACCAGTGGAACGTGGAACAATCTGCTAGATCAATGTCGGCCCTTCTGACTAACTTTCTACCCAGGTAGCTAGCCACCCGGGTAGAAGGCCACTTACGTGCTCACGTCCACATCTCCCTCTTTAGATGATTGACCCGGTATCTATCGACGAGACCAATCTCACCGATGAGATCAACCAAGCTACGATCATCCGACATCTCGCTAGCTGCCCACCCTGTCTAACTTGGTGTGGAGGAGGGCCGTCCAGCACCCCCCCATTAAGACTAGGCGCATTGAATCCACCAGGAATGGACCCCACTGCCGAAAAAACGAGACATGCTCCTCATGTTCATTGGGCGCATAAATCACAACGATCCGAAACGAACTCTTTTTCACAGCAATATCGGCCACGATCAACCGGCACTCGGCATCCCCAAGGACAAGGTCCACCCACGCGTCCAGTGTACGCCTAACCAGCAAAGAAACACTCTTAGTAAAAATTTTGTTTTAATAAATAAGTCTGTTTTTTCGTAGATATTTTAAAAGAAATGAAAAGTTTATATGAACATGTTTAATACCTATACATGTACTCATAAATCTAAATTTTCCGAAATTTGCAAAGAAATTAAATTTGTAAATTACAAAAAACTGAAGTTATTTCATGAAAAATGGAGTTCATTTTCGTGATCTACTAAAACAACACTCTAGAAAACTGCATTCTTGTTTCTGTAGCACAATCATTTTTGGACAATGGTATTAACTCTTTATTTATTATTGATTACTAGAATATTGTGCATTTATTCATTATTTGTTCTTGGTTATTATTATTAAATTTAATTAGTTCTGGTTATACGTGCATTCTTAGTCTGTTAATTTGTCTATTGTTTATTTACTTAATTTGTTTATATTTACTTTGTGGCGTTTGTTACCTTATTTGATTGTTTAGTTTAAAATATTGAATTTGTCAAAGGTATGTTACATTATCTGTGTTGTATTTAGGGGAAAATTTGTTTTCATATCCATCATAATCAAATTATAGCAACTTTCACTTCCAGACAAAATTTACAGTTTTGGGATTTTTTGTAGACTGATGCTGTTTTTCTTATTTTTCATGATATTTTGGGGGCATTTTGTTTTTAAGTTCTCATATATTCGTAAAAAAGGAGGTGTTGTTTGTCTTTTTACTATTGGTAAATGATGTTTTTTTGTTTGCTTTTGAAGCTTCGTTTAAGATGGTTTTATTACAAGAATTGTCAGATAACATAAGTTTAAATGATAGTGGGATCTGCTTGATTATTGTTGGCGCGTGGTTGGAAGATATTGCTATGTAAAATGCTTGTATAATATATATATATATATATATATATATATATATATATATATATATATATATATATATGTATGCATGTATGTATTCACGGAATAAATTATAACTGAAGTGGATCTTAAGGTCTTTTTCTTTTATTATTTATAATGCTCTATTGATATACATATATATATATATATATATATATATATATATATATATATATATATATAGAGAGAGAGAGAGAGAGAGAGAAAGAGAGAGATATAGATGTCAACACTAATCTGAAGGAATCAGTATATATGAATAATAATTGCTTAGCTCAGAAATTCACATGCAAATATCGGTTAATTATACATTGATTTTTTCTTTTTTATTCAGTTTTCACAATTTTTGTCTGTTTTTATCTTTTGAATATTATTATTTTTCTTCCATTCTATTCAATAATTTTTCCAGTTATTTTTTCTTCGTTTTGTCTTCCTTTCGATCAAATTATTTCATTTTTGTCATTCTTTCGTTTCCATGAATGAATGAAATGTCTCATTTATTGATCCCCCCTTTCTTCCTCAGTTTACTCCTTGCCAGTTTGTCTCACTTGATTTATTTATATTTTGGCAGCAAGAACGGAAACTTTTTTTTTTACTCAATCTACACCAGATGCCTAAAATCTTATTCATGTTACTCTTTACACATCCTGTTCAAAACAGATGCTGATATTCCCGCTCTGACTGGACACTTTTCCCAAGCATCACATCTACAGAGATTAGAGTCACCGACAGAAACTCTAAACGAATAAACATTCAAATATATATTCGGTATTAGGATCTTGTATTTGTTTGCATTTCTTGATGACAATTGTGTTTTCGTTCTGGATTAAAGAGATCTTATTTTGTTTTGACTACAGACTTAGTGTGGGAAGACATGAATTCCGAAATGTTCACAGCCTACTTCTGAAAATGTTTTTCAATCCCAAATAATAATAATAATAATAATAATTATTGTTATTATTATCATTATTATTATTATAGACGTTAAAGCGCTTGGAGAGCAATTCCGGTGTTATGATACATTTATACAGAAAAACAATGATGGATTAATTCTGATAGACGATGATGTACTTTGGGATAAGAACCTGGTGAAAGCTGAGAAGGCGACAATACAGAGGTACCTTGACCTGCAGGGCAAATCAGAGAAATATTTGAAGCAGCATCTTAATTTGTCTCTTTTGTGGTTGGCACACTAAAGACTACTTCTATCTACTTCACAATATGCATTAGGATTATGTAACATTATTGGGAGTGTTCGGGTGGCACTGCTAATTGGAAGAGCTCATGTGCCGAAAAATTGTTCCGTCACTAAGCTGCGAGTGAAAGCCATATTTCTTATATGAAAGAAGACCCTTTGGGATGAGGTGATTAACTAGTTCAGAGTTGATAAGAATCTCTACTCAAAAAGACTTAAAAAGGCTCATTGTCCAATAGTTAGAAGGATCAGAAAGTTTGCCTGACTTCTTAAAACTAGAATTAGAGAAGAAGATTTACAAGAAGCAAGAAGCAGCAAGGAATTTATTGCAGATCTTACAGAGAATAAGAGCCAGGTCAGGAGTATACATTCTTAAGGACTATTGCAGGGTTACCATCAAATCGACATGCTTTGTGGTGATCCACTTTAGAGATGATAGCAGAAACCATGGACGGATTTTTATATGCATATCAAAAAATAGAGACTCAGTTCTAAGTGGAAAGACTGACAAAGAGACTCCAGATAAGAGAAGAATTTGAAGAGAATTTACGAGCAAGAAATACTGATTGATCGGTAGATGTTAATACCTCAAAGAAGGGAAGAGAAGAGGAATATAAAACTTATTTAATACACTATGACAAAGCTTCCAATAGTCACGGCTTTAAACCAAGAATAAACTTCTGTGGCACAATTCTCTATACGAAGGTTGGGAATAATCCCAGTCAGTATCCTGGTAACAGAAAGAAATGAATAGAAGTTTCTTTTCTAACAGACGACTCAAAAGAAATATCAACAGATACCACAGCGTCATCCGTATTTCCATGGAGATAGAGTTGCGATGTTCGGCAATAACTAAGAGAGGAGGTAAGGAGCAAATTAAATAAAGAAACATGTTAACCAGAATTATTAGAGAAAAGTAGTGAAATCCATTGGGAGTTTGAGCAACGGAAAAATTGAAAGTCTGATTACTACTAACGTCAGTAACATTAAAATGATTAAGATTAGAATAAGAATTAAAGAATAAGAATTAGAATTAGAATAAGAATTAAACAATAAGAATTAGAATTAAAATCAGAATGATTACGCCAAATAAATAAGCATTAAATTTTAGAAATGTTAATTTATTTTCAATTTAAGTATTTTCACTATTCTACAGCTTAATGTGGCGATTTCGTCATCTTCACCATTAGAACTTTTTTGTTTTTCAGATTTAATCGGTTTTATGTTGTAGTAGATTTTCTTGAAAATTAGATATGTTGGCTTTGATATGTTGGAATTTGACTTGTGACCTACCACTATTGTACATACGTAAGATCATGAGCAAAGATATATTTGCACACACACACACGCACACACATATATATATATATATATATATATATATATATATATATATATATATATATATACATATTTATCTCTTCTTAGTTTACATTTTCTTAAATTATTTCTTTTTATTAATAAAATTTTTCATTTGTCATTGAATCATTAAAATAAAATTTGAAATCTAGCATGTTATTTTTTGCATTATTTTACAGACATTGTCATAGCTAGATGCCAGAAGAAAACATCTTGTCTTATTTAATAGCGCCGTGTTTCACTTTCTTTTTATATTTATGTCTATAATAAAAGAAACAGATCTACAACAAGATCTTACAATGGAAATCTGTCAAGGTTCGAACGTATCAGCTGTAGGTAACCAGGCAAAGTGTATAGAAATAAATCATTGTGCGATAAAAGATTCTAGTAGGAATTATATCAAATATTGAGTCATTTTTTAAAGCAGGAGTAAACCGGTGTGTGATAATAGGCCTGCAATGAAAGTTAATAATGTGTAATAGTCCTGATCTCTCCAAATTTTTGACAAAAATTTACTCGTGAATGAAAATAATTTCTGCATAATTCTATCAGATTATCAGTACCGATTTTCCTCCTCCTCCTCCTCCTCCTCTTCTTCTTCTTCTTCTTCTTCTTCTTCTTCTTCATTATTATTATGTTCATGCAGTTCGTGTATCCGTTGATGTTGTACTATTATAATTGTGCTTGTTGTTAGTCGTTGACACTTTTGAAGTTAAGAGAAAAAAGCCGAGCAGACGACAAAATCGAAGCATCACAGTTGCGTATGTTTAATCAACTGCGCATCTGAAATACGCATCATGTTACTTCCGAGTGATGACAATAAAGCGAACCTGCCGACCGGAAGCCATGCTGTCCACAGCGAACTGGCTTTCAACTTTATTTCGTGTAACACACACAAGAGATAAGTGGGCAATTATCGCCAGCTTTCGTCCCACGTCTCACGTGATAGGCTTAATGATGCAGAGGAAGACGATCTGGACATCCTGGGAAGAGGACGGACCAAGTCAGACCAGCTGGGCTGGGTGGCTAAAGAGAAACGGTCGAGTTGGTTGAGCGGGAGAAAGGAAGGTAGCGCTAATGGCTCGCGGGGAAGGAAGTAGTTTATTCACTTAACGGCAGACGGTTTGGTCTTGAATAATGGAACAGGAATCTGGACTGATATTTTCTGCAAGTAGTGGGCTGAATTTGAAAGGAGAAACCTACTTTGTCTTTATGGGGTTGTCCGCTATGACATGTTGGACAAAAGGAAAGACCAACGGATGAGCAAGGAAAGCAGATTAGAAGGGGGAAATAACTTTTGTACGGGGAATGTACCAACTGCATTCTAGACGAAATGCGTATGTCATCTGAACTGGCTAATTAAATCGATCGCTAAATACTTGCATTCTAAATACGGTGTATGATAATGTAGGGAGAGAGGGGAAAGGTGTGTAAAGTTGAATAAATCACTTTTTTCTCACTATTAGATGGATAATTATTTAAGCATTCCAGTTAATATAATTGAAGAAAACATTAAAGAAGAAGAAGAAATTGATTTTCATCTTAACCAGAGTTAGATATGTAACAGTGAAATTTTTGTATAAGACATTCTTTTTTTTTTGTTTTATATTATTTTATTTTTTGCTTTATATTATTCTCTTTTATATTATTTTATTGTGTAGATGGGGATAGTGTGGCTGTAAGCGAACCAGAAAACTAAATCAGAGAGCCATGTTCAAATTGCTGCTGAGACCTTTAGATTCACTTTTGCACAGATACATTTGGGAAATAAAATTTATTCAGTAGATATACAATGGGAAAAGTTTAAGTCAAGGATGTGTCATCTCGCCAGACTTATTCAAACTATACAGCGAGGCCATTCTGAGAGAATTAGAAGTCCTACTAGTATTCATTATTTGTGGTCAAAATCTTAACAACATAAGATATGCAGATGACACGATGTTGATAACAAACACAGAAAAGAAAGTAGAAGAACTCTAAGAAAAGGTAGTGAAGGAAAGCATGAAGAAAAGACGAAACAACAATTACAAGAAGACAGAATTGCCAAAAGGAGATACCAAAATCAAGTACAACAAATTTATGAAATATTTTAACAGAGGACGGAAAGATGCTTTCCAAAAGCTATGTAAATTATTAAGAAAGAGAAAAAATCGTTAGAAGCAACAAATATTTTACTGATCTGTTAT